>VWZP01003543.1:35711-57406 GCA_013396995.1 Dicaeum eximium | reverse complement strand
GAAAGAGTGGGCTGGGGCACCTGGAGATATATTAAATTTTGTGAGATTTTCTTACAATGTGACTTTCTTGGTCACCTGACCACCTCACAGATTTTGACAAAATACAGTGTAATTGCAAATATTAGACAGCAACAGTCAGCAGCAATTCAGTAACCTCCAATGCAGCAGCCTGAGTCTCCCTGAGAATAGAGCAAAACTGCTGGCTGTCAAGTGAATTACCAAAACCATTAGTTCATGAATTACCAACACCAGTTCAACTGAAGCTAGACAGCAAATACAAATTATTAATGCAGCAGGTCTATCTGGTTATTTCTCTGTCTCAGAACTACTAAGGTCTTGCTCATTTAGAGACTGGTAAATGGCTGACCTTTGAAACTTGCAAAAAAAAGTAAAAATAATAATTAGTTACACACAATCATCTGTGAGAAGTTTAACAAGTCTAACTGAGCCTACCTTGAGGCAAAAGAACCAATCCCAAAATCCTTTCCAGCCTTATTTTCTGGTATTTTAATGATCTTATTAGCTAAGAGAAAGAGAGAAAGAAAGAAAGAAGGGAAAATGTGTCTTGCAGCAATTGCACTAGTAAATGAGCTGCAGGATACAATTATATTTCATTGCTTTTATGAAAATGGATATTGTTAAAACTATTATTTTCCAGTACTTTGAACTACAACTGACTGGGGACTCGTATTCTGCATAAATGAGAGTCAACACATTCAAATAATCCATCATTTTCTTCCAAAGTAACTATATGCAGATAGAAGGCCTTCTTTGAAATGAGCAGTATGAATATTTGAAACATTGTTTAAAAATTCGTGAAATGGCTTGAGAAATGGTCTCATGAGTTAAAGATCACAAAACAGTCTACAGATGCTTCTATTTTACCATTTCTGTTGAAACTTTTCACTTCTTTCCATCTTACTCTGCCTTTTTAAGTGACAAGCATTCACTAATCCAATGTGAAGACAAGCTACAATTCAGACAGCCAGTAGATAAAGATAAATATTTCATGGGAATGTTAGAAAGATAGCACCATCTCAATCCAACACTTCTGTTACAAAGATGCTATCTAACACTTCCTATAAGAATAAACAGGAGGGAAATTAGAAGGATCTGGAGCAGATTTGCACTGACAGGAAAAATTCCTGCAGAATCTGTTAGATGGAAGTGAGAACAAAAAGTTAGCATATTTTTTTCTATTCTTTGCCCATACAAACAAGATTACCAAAACTAGGATAGTTTCTCAGATGACCTTTTGTACCATTTTATATTAATCAAGAAAATCACTTTTCTAAAATTTTGGGAGAACACGAACTGCTAAGATCAGGAATGGATCCTTCAGTATTTTATGTTTAAACTCCTTGATTTTGCTCCAGGTCTTCAAGAGTTTGCTTTTTTCCCACCACAGTAAAAACTTACCTGAATAATATGAGTAGTTAATTTCCACCAGTGTTCTCAGAAAATTCACTTAATTTTAGGCAGCACTTTATGGGACACCAACACTCTCAGTGTGATTGCTTCAAGAATACTCATTTCTCCTGCATTACCTGACATGGTGCCTTCTCAGTGTGAGACAAATATTACCAACATCTCCTCCTGCACTTTATGACTTACGTGCTTAGATAAAGATTAGCATGCAGTTTTGCCATTAGAAATTCCTTTTGAGTTTGTTGTATCCCTACAAACCCCACCCCTCGCCACATTTTTGCAATGTATATAGTGTTTTAAGGCATGTCATACACATGCCTATTGCAGTAATTGCCAACTGGCCTTAAGGCTGTAGTGAATTCTATTCCTAAAGCAAGGTTAAGTTCCTTAAATCATTAATGTTAGAGCACAACTGCCAAATCTGTGTAATTTCTGAGAACAGAAACAAATGAAACTCTAAATTGATTTTCCAGCTATGCTCTGCAGCAGTTTGAAGATTTTGAGCCATTAAAAACACTTCCTTTAAGAATATTACCTTAGCTTCTATTTTTTTTTTTTTTTCCTCTCAGGTCACTCTAATTTAATCAACAGTTGCCTAATTTACTGCATGAGTTAGCTTCACACACAAATATTAATGTAGGGGAATCTGAAAGGGCTGCAAAGCCTTTAAGTGATTCAAAGCATATTTTTTTCCATAGGGATACTGGTCCTTCCAGCATACAGGAAAGTGTATGGGTGATAACTAATGGGTGATAACTGAAGTCTGGGAATGGAGCCTGACAAACTGGAGGCTCCAGGCATCAGAAGAAGACTTTATTCAGGATTGCTGTTCAGGCCTCTGAGTCTCCTGGGTACCTCCTGCTGAGGTAGAGTAAGAGCAAATATAATGCTTTTCATCCAACACCTTGGAGGATACAAAATCTTCTCCTTTTTTTGTGGTGTCTGAACAACAGAGAACCCTTCTTCTGTCACTTCCAAAACAAACATTCAGCTTCAATGCACCACTAGCATATCTGCTCTGGTCACGGTGTGTGTACAGCATAATGAAGAGCTGTCTCTATAAATCAGGCAGAGCCAGAGCATAGATGGAGTGACAGCTTCACACTCTGCTAAGTTGCCATGATCTCTATATAAGCTTTAAAAATTGGGTTCATGAATAGGTTGAATAGCATGAAACTAGGGTGGGAGCCTGAAACAAAGCCCAAAGGTAAAATACAGCAGAATATCTACAGAAAACACCCTGACACTGAAATAATGCTATGACACTTCCTCCCCTGTCCCCTTCTATCTGTGAGCAAGACAGGCAAGAATATTTGGCAACTGGTTATTTAAATTCCTTCATACTGTCAATTAAATAAAATGTGGAGTTATGAATACTTTGGGCCAAAAGGTACTGAATGGGTCTTTGGTCCAATGTAAATTTGTAAAACTAGTTTTTAAAGGGTCATTGCCAAAAAGGAGTAAAGTTCTTTGGAAATGCCAAAGTCCATCAATATCACACAACTTGAAAATGGACTTGCCCTTTACTCCTCAAGGTGGGGAACCCCCGGTTTTGTGAGAAGCATGTGGAGCCCTTGTAAGAGAGCTGAGCAGCCAGTCCACTTTTGGTGAATATGATTACAAACTTGCTACAACAGCCAGTGTTAGAGAGCAACAGAAACAAAATATAAAATAGATGGGGGAAACACAGCAGGAGGCGCCTAAGAGCCACTGCAGAAAGATGTTACATGGACAGAGGCAGGATTCACACCTATAAACCAGTACATTATTAGAGTTTGAATCACGTAGAGAGCAAACTCAAGAATTTCAGCAGTTTGCCAAGAAAATCAATGGCTAAGTCTCTGATGACTTGCAGAATTAGACATGAAACAGCTGTTGAGCTTGTGATGATACTCTAGCTAGATGACTGGTCCACAGCTTTCTGACTGGCCTTTCTGTTCTCAGGCACTTCTTTGAAAATCATTATTATATAAGTGGTGCCTGTCATTTACTGTCTATGACCCATTAATAATCTGAAATTCCAGCTCCTGTGAAGCAATTATTTTGGAGTTCAAAGAAATTGTTCCCCACTGATAGATATCATGTCAAAATCTACCAATGGAATGGATGCAAATCTGTTGCATTACACAAACCAAGTACAAAACAGATACAAAATACCTGTTTTTCATCACTTCTCAAGCACTTTGTCCAATGCAAAATAATCTTGCACTTCAAGTTTCACCCCTTCTTTCCAGAGTAATTTTTAAAAATTCTTCAGCAATATGGAATTAGGTCTCAGGTTTGGGGGTTTTCTTCAGAGTTTGGAGATGTTGACAGGATTGGGAAAATGACAACATTCCATACAGGGACCGGTGAAATACTTGGGAAGATTTGATTGCTTTGCTTAACAGAAATCTCAAAGCAGACAAACTGTCAGAAACCTTGGCAAAATATAAAATGCAAATGATTCTCCTCCTGATTTTCAGCCACACTCAGTCTCCAGCTAGGAAGATCACTTTCCTCTTCAAGCAACACTAAGCTCAAATCTGTTCTTATCTAGGTGATTGATACAAGCCAATGTAGTCTCAGGAAGAGACTGAAAACAGCAAAGCAACAACCCACTTCTCTTGATTCTCTGTGAGACCCCACATGGGGCAGGAATCACTCCATCAGTTAATGTAGATAAAGAGTTCCACATCCAAGCCTGTCAGCAGACCACATTTTATCAACATTACCTCCACTCAAGTTGCATCTGTATCTGGTATTCCTGTAGCAATTATCCTTCTGGCTGTACTTTAGAATACTTAATTCAATTGGACAGATGAAGACACCGGGTTGTACAAACTCAAGATGCAAAAGAAGTGTGCTAGAGGACCTCTACATTTTGGATATGGTTTTGGCAGATGTCCTGATTACAAACACAATCTCTTTTATGTTCAAATTATGTTTTCCTAATGGTGTTTGCCCTCAGTACACTGGCTGTAATTTACAAGCTGTAATCTGGTCTGTGTCTGCTACTGTATTATTGCTCTATTAATATCTATTAAGTCTGTGAAACACATTAAAATTAATGTTCAACACATTTTTCATGGAATGTTTCAGGCTAATGCATATTAAATAAAAAGCCTAACAGTCAGGAAGCAAATGACACTGCCCATAGTCAAAAAGGAAAACAAAAGTCTAAATGTGTTTATAAGACATCATTACATTTGGACCTGAGGAGCACGCTAACAAGCTAACAGAAATTTATAGAAAGCCAACAAAGACATTTTTGTCAGTATTAGCAAATAAAATTATATACAAAACAATTGGAGGGTTAGCATTTGTATACCTAACATACATTTTTAGAAGGCATAAATAACATTTCATGCCTTATTGTATTCTAAAAAAACTTAGTCATGCCCCTAAGTTTTGTGAATAAAAATTCTGATATTTTAGTAAGTATGACTGTCAGTAGGTTTTGGAGAACATCTGATGGCACCTTGAAACACCTGCAACTTTCCAAGTAACAGAGAACAAAATAAGCATTTTTTGAAAAGGCAACATATTTTCTATAAGGAAGAAGTGAACAAATAAACAACATCCCAAACATTTAGAAAGAAGAATTACATAGAAAGATTTTGACCATACAGCTCTGAAATTAATGATGGTGTAAATAATTGAGTAAACAAAGTGCACCTAAATAAGGAAGGAGACGTGTGTGTGTGAAGGAGGGCACTATACTCCAGTAGTTGGAAATTTCCAAGATAAGAGATTGAAACTACACAGAGATCAGATTTTACTAGCCTGTTCCAGGTATCATGTAAAATTTATGGTTTTACTGCATAATAAGAAAAAAGGAATCCTCACATGAATTTTCTAAACACAAGGATACAGAGAAACTGATCAAATAACATAAAATTCATCAATTTAAAAAAGCTAGGTTGTACTGTGTAGCACTAGATGACACTTTTCCAAGAATCTCAGCTGGAAAACAGGAAGTCTATGCTCCTGCGTGCAATCCAACACTCTCTGCAGAGAGCACATTTCTACAGGATCACTAAAGCTGAACGTTTCCAAGTGGCCCCTAATGCCACCTCTGAGATTCTGAGAAATACACACACACCTCACACAGAAAAAAGAAAAACAAGTCATGAAAGTAATACAAAAGGAAGCAGTATTAATACAAAAGATGTTACTAATACATTTGAAATCCTTGATACAGAGATACAGCTTACTTGACCATTTTCCCCCATCTAATAAATAAATTCACTTATCTAATACATAAAATTAAATATGATAAAAGCATTCATTTTGTGATCATTGCTTTAGCAGTTATGAGCAGTTATATGCTTTAGTAGGTTACGAGCAATTTTTCTCAGCCCTCTGAAATGTTACCAATTCCATGCTCCTTTGTCATTTTATTTTCATTTTCATAAAATACATGATGAGAATATAAAACCAAATTAGCCATAATTCTTGATTTTACATTTTGTAGATTTTTTTCCACATTCCTAATATTCTTTATTGAGCATTTTTTAGGCTATAACAAGCTAAGGAAAAAGGACTGAGTTTATGACTGTTGTTAGTCCTTTTAAACATCCCCTTTCATGATCTATATATCTTTTATCTATTTTTTGCAATAGTGCATTGCACCATTTCCCTTTACCACTGAAAAACTCAAAAAGGAAGTCATGTGTGTTCAGTACCATCAAGAAAGACTATCACATGGGAGCAGTCAGAATTTCCACATTCAAAAAACCTGTCCCAATGCCAGCCTGCAGTTTTCTCATACTCTTTCATGACTATTGTGTGTAGAACAATCTGTGATTAGAACTGGAAATTCTGACATCCCCAGCAGTGAATAAAAACTGACTTTTGCAGACCAGTTCTAAACTTCTGGGCTTTGCAGATCCCAATGATACAGAGAAACTGATCAAATAATGGATATTCACAGAAATACGGAAAGGTTGAGGGTGGAAGGGATGTCTGCAGATCATGTGGCCCAACACCTTCCTCAAGATGGGCTACCTAGAGAGCTCAGTACCCATGACCATGTCCAGAAGCCTTTTTAATTGCTCCAAGAACAGAGAATTCACAACTTCCCTGGAAAATCTGTGTCCGTGTTTAGTCAGCTTCACAGTCAAAATTTGTTCAGGCAGAGATTCCTGGTTTTCATCCTTGTGCCCGCTGCCATTGGTCCTGACACTGGGCACCACTGAAAAGAGCCTGGCTTTGACCTCTTTGCATCTTCCCTTCAGATGTTTATACACTTTGATAAGCCCCTCTTCAGCCTGCTTTTCTACGTGTGGACAGCCCCAGCTCTCTCAGCCTTTTATCCTATGTGAGATGCTTCTGTCCTTCCATCATCTTTGGGGCCCTTTGTCTGACTCTCTTTGTTGGGCTCTCTCCAGAATGCCCACGTCTCTCTAGCACTGGGAGCCCAGCACTGGACACAGCACTCCAGATATGGCCTCAATAGTGCTGAGCAGAGGGGAAGGATCACCTTCCTTGACCTGCTGTCAAAACTCCCCATAATGCAGCCCAGGATCCCATTCACCTTCTATGCCACAAGGGCACATTGCTGGCTCATGTTCAGCTTGAGTCCTTTTCTGCAAAAATGAATCTGGACATCCTCATTCACCCCTCTAGTTTCTGCCCTTTCGGTGTTTGGTTTTTTTCAGTTTGCTAGTGGCAGTACTAGGACATCCATGCGATCAGCTGCATCAACAGCAGCTAGGAATGAGGTCAAAAGGCAGCTTTATATCACTACATTTCTGCTTCCAGGTTTTATTTTTTTAAATAAATTATTAACTGTGGTGTAAGTAACAGAACCAGAAAGTGAGCCAAGCTCACGGAAACTGGATTTGATCACCTCAGGAACACACAGAAAAGCTTATTTTTTCAAACAATTATTATACGGATATTCTTAGATGTAAGACAGTAAGAAGATGTAAAATCATCTTTTTAAGAAAAGAAAGAGGATGTAATTGCTAAAATACAAGTCAAAATTTCAGGAAACTTCAATCTTACATCCTGAAGTGAAATAGGTCTACGACAATTCTCAAGAACTTGATGTTCTTATCTGTGACATGCTGTTTCACTCAACAAAACCTTCCACCAGAGCTCTGGCTTATGGGTAAAAGAGTAAAGCTATTGCTAGCTCATCTGTCTCTGCATAGCTTTTGCATCTGTAAGATAAGGATCTTAATTTTTACCTAGTTTGGATGCTAAAAGATTTAGTTAATTGATGTCAATAAAGCACTTCAGAGCCTTAAATGGAAAGCTGTACAGGAATGCAAAGTACCATTACATCCTCCAATACATTACAAAAATACAGCTGTCTTATCTCATCTATACAAAACTCTCCAATGTAATAATGAAATTTCAAAACATTTCCCACTATTCTTTCCTCCTCTTCCATCTACTTTGTTCCAGTGACACACAGTAATAACCTTCACCTTCCTCTAAAACTGAATGGAAAAAAAAATGAAAAAAAGCTTCTCAAATGTGAAAGATTAATATTGAAACACCAAGAAGAAATCTGAAGGCTTTTTAAAAACATACGAATGAGTCAAAGCTAAGGGACGTCAGTCCCTACCATTAAGGGTATTTAAGCCTTAATATTTTACTTGCTAATGAAGCAAACATGTAGAATAATTACTGTCAAGCACTTAACACATTTTAGTGAAGAGGATAGATATAATTTGCTTTAGAGAAAAAACAGCAGTATGTGCTGCAGTGATGATTACAGAATTACAGATCACAGTACAAAATTCACTGGGCTTTCTTTTACAGATTATGTTGAAACATGTTTTAAGATACCCTTCAATATTTTATTTTTAGGTTTATTTGAATGCAGTGTATTCAGCTTGTCTCTTTGAAACAGTAAACAGTGAACATTTGCAATGTGCAATCTTGAAAAACAGAAATGAGACAAGAGAGGGGTAACAATCACACTTCAAAAAAGATGGGTAACCCTCTTCATTTTTAAAGAAAAAGATGCAGCTTGTTGCCAAGCATGCTTGGCTAAAGAACTAAGAATATCTTCTAGATCTTTCTGAGGTACAAAAAAGAACAGTGCGGCTATAGAGGAATACCCAAAATCAAATAACAAATCTTGAAAAATAGCCTGAGGAAATTAATCTCTCCCCCACATATAAATATACTATCTTCTCTTCACAGGCTGACAAAAACAAGCAGGAAAGCATGAAGCAATTGAAACAGAAGGTGATAAAAAGTTAGGTTAAAAATTTATAAGTTGAGCATAGCTTTGGTTATGTGGAGATTATCTTTTTCCTGATACTAATTCTGAGGAAACTCAATTTGGTTAGAAGCTATACATACTTTTCAGGCTTCCTGCATTAGGGCACAGTCAGCTTCTTAAATGCCTCTATAGTGGCAGCTTCAACAAACTCTTCCCTGAGTACTGACCAGGATAGTATCGGTATGTTGGGTGTTTGTTTGCTGTTATAGCTCTATATTTCAGCAATATTACCTGCTTTTCCATGCTACATTGGTAAGAAAAGAATACCTCCCTTATCATACCTCCTGGGGATTTGCTGACACCCAGGGTCTATAGCAATATATCCTGATCTTCTCTGGTGCACCAGAGTGCACCAATGCAAAGGTCACAGGGTTCAGAAAATGCATGAGGGAGGAGACTCATTCTTAGGAATATTTATAATACTTATTTGGTGAGTATGGGCAGTCTCATGTCTCAATAAATGAAATTGCAGAGAAGTAGCCTGATCAGATATTCAAATACTCCACAATGTCTAGTGATTTCAGCAGAACAGTGCTCAATTATTATTGTCTTGAGTTTACTCAACCTTTTAAATAATTGTCCCAAACTTCTGCTCTGCCAAATACACTCAGTTTCACCTAGTGAAATCTGAACACAAAGTGAGTCTCCTATTGGTAAAAAAGGGTTTTACCACTGATTTTCACCAGAGAATGTCTTGCAGCAGTGACTTCTTACTGAGAACAGCAGCAGAAGTTAGTTCGCTGTTGAACATGATATTTTTCCTTGTCCATTACTCCTTCATGTCAGGAACATCTATTTCCATCCATTCTATAATTATTTTTCAGTAAAATATCGCTCTATTGCATTATCATTTAATCTTTCTGAAAGTCAGTGGGCAGGTCACTCAAGGCAAAGCTCTAATTGACTGCCAGGCTTTCTTATTCAGAGAGAGTATTCAAAACTGTATGTAAAGCAGCATGGTAAGTGTCTGTCTCAAAAAAGTGAAGATGACAAATAGGTCAAGCTTAATTTAGGCCCCACTGAAGACACCTTTAAAAATAGCTGTCTGCAGTTACAGAGTGCTACACCTCACTCATTTATTTAATGCCTACTCTCTGCAGTATAAACCTAATTGCAGAAATGATCCATTCAGCACAACATAATTTAGGACTAACAGATTGCATTGTAGAGTTTTACAGAAGTGTCTGGGGTTTACTGTGCTCCTGCTGGCTCCTACAGATCCTCGGGAGAGGATCATTCCTACCAACATTGCCAACAGGTGAAATATTGGTCAGTCCTGGTTCTGCTTGGCACACTGCTGTCCACAGACTATTTTCATTGGCTACAAAGGGTTACAAAGGATCACAACTGATAGTAGATCCATAGCCCTTCAGGTGTATGCTGTGTCATCGGCTGTGGGCCAGACTGTCAGACCCACTACATCAAACTGACACGTTCTGCTAACATAAATCATCTTGTATAATTTCATTGTATCATGACCTGCCTAAGAAAAGGTAAAGAATTAATCATCATGATCATGCTAAAGAAATGCAAAACTTTGATTCCAGAATCTGCTAATTAAAATAAAGTTTTAAAACCTTTCTAAATAATGTCAATAAACATTGCTTCAATGGCTCTATTTAATGTTTCAATTCTTTTATGCATGTATTTGTAGAATCTATACATATTACACTGTGGCATAAGCTCAAGAAGGTACTCTGTGGAATAACTCCATCCCTATGCTGCCTGAGGACCAGGTAGAAAAAATAAGAAAACCATATGTAAGCTCAGAGAGCAAATTATCTGAAATCCCACTCTCCAATAGTGTACCCTCATAGTCATGATCTTTTCAGTAGCTACAATTAGTAATAATCAAACTATTCCTCATGGAGCCCTGCCATGAAGGATGCAAGATCCTCACAGACTGCTGGAACACCACAGAGCGTGTTCTGCTCAGTTCAAAAGTCAGTGTTCTCTTCCCATCCACCAGCACTGCAACGTAGGCTGCACCAGATGCACAGGCAGTGAGTTCTCTGTATTCAAGCCATGTCTTTGGCAAAGAGACTGATTTTCTGTCTGGTGAGGTGCATCTCCTGTTTTCCTCCACTCCTTTTTACCCTGCAGTGGCACTGCTTGCTGCTCTGAAGGACGGGAGTTTGACTACTCTTCAGTCACATGGTCACACACTCAGCAACTGCAATTCACCATTTTGGCAAGTGTGGAAATACCAGTCCTCTTTAAATTAATATTGCTGATCACACAACAGACAGATCACACACATCAGACTTCAGCAACAAGATCTTCCTTATTTTCTGACACATGGGAATTTTGCCATGGTGTTAACGACTTGCACCTTTTGAAGGCGTTAAGAGCAGTACACAGGGTACAGGAACAAGAGTCAGTGCATTATTAAAATTTTTGGAAGCTGCAATCTTACAGCTCTGCAATACAGCAGTACCACTACCACCAACAGGCCATAAACTTTACACTGAATTTGCAAGGCTTCACAAGTCCTGAGGCTTGTCAGCTGTGTTTTGTCCGAATAGATCTTTGTTTGAATTGGAACAGCTGTGTTTGTGATTCCTCCAACTGACCAGTTCAATACCTCTAATAGTTTTACTCTGATTTGTCTTTGAACAAGGACAGTTTTATGCAGAGAGCTGTAAAAAGTGGTTACTCAATGTGTACTGAGATACTTACAAGACTAACATAAGGATGTAGTATGAAGAGATACAGGCTGGTCAGACAGCAGGGTCCTTAAGAGAGCTGTGCCTTAAAACACAAGATGTGGTATAGAGAAATTCAGCTATGGGATGGTAAAAGATGGTAAAACAACAAAATGCAGACCTGGACAAAACTGGGGTCAGAGGTATCTAAGAGAACAAAGAAATAGCACCCAGTACATGTAAAATGCACCATACATTACAAATCCAGGTGTCTTATGGAGCTGCAAACCAACAAAAAAAACAGGCAAAGCAGTAAAAGTGTCGAAAAATGATTCCGAAGGGTGGATCCAAGAGTGAGGAAGATGGAGACATCAAGATGAACATCCTGTTCTTCCTAGAACAGGACTACAACTGCTGACAACCCCACCAGAACCAAACCACCGACCTTGGGACACTAAAGAAAGTGTAAGGGTGAGCATAACTGCCCCAGATGGGGAGAAGCTAAAAAGAGTTTGTAAAACAATTAAAATGCATTATTACTCTTTTTCCTGCAAGAGATCTAGACTAACAATGATTCCTTAACTAGACTGCTAAGATTTCAACTATATTAACTTTAAAAAATCACACACACACACATATATATATATACACACACAAAAAGATGAGTGTCTTCATTGTCTATAAAGATTTGGGCTGTAACTGACTACAGATTCCATTGCTAAGCAAACTCCCAACTAAAAATTATCTCTATTTGCTTACATTGCACCAATGGAGATGAAGGCAGACAAAAGACAGTAATGAAGCTACAACAAGCCTAAATTTGGAGCATAACTGAGTCCATCAAATTACAGTTTAAGCCAGGGAACATGTCCTGACTGGTGGAAATTAGAAACATAGGTCAAAATACAGCAGTGGACAATGGGTATAATTATTGACATAAGAGGACATAAAGCTTTCATAGAAATAAGTTTTTGTTTGGTAGGAAATTTGAGGACTCAAATGTCAAATATTTTTAAATTACTATTTTTTTCATCACAATTCCCACTGTCTCCTGTTGAGAACAGTTGAACAGAGAATATTCCTACAATTTACTTTCCTTCAAGTCACGAAACAAAATTAATTAGAAGACCTTTGTTTCCAATTGCTGTTATCTGTCTAGACAAATTGAATGATGAAACCTTCAGCTCAGAAGTTTTTTAATTCAAGTGCATGGTGAATTCATACAGTCAAACCCAAATATTCTCAAGTGGCTTCCTCTTTTCACATCTCCTGAAATGCAGTAATTCAGAATTGCTGGATCTTCCCAAAAGTAGGGCAGAATTCATTCATGCTAAAATTGTGTCTATTATTCTGTTTGGAGAAGTCACTGCTAGAAACTTTCCTGTTTACAGTATGGAAATTTGTTGGTTTTTCTTCTTTCATGAATATAATTCCAAAAGTTCCTTAACTAGTCAAATTTCTTGATGTGAAAGACCAATAACCACGCACTAATCCCAGAAAGTCACAATGACTGTAAGAAACAGTCTTTAAACACATTATTTTGTGCCTGTAAACAGGAATTCCCGTATGGAATAAAACTCATGATTTGGTCTAATGTCAACATCTGATTATTCAGATGGATATGAATGGAGACTGGGAAACGATTCAGACAGAGCACAACATATGTAAATCAGGCTACAGAATACATACATTCTCCTGAGAAAGTATTTGTAATCAGATGACTGTAGAAAGTAAGTGCATGAATAATAGAAGACAAAACACTACATAATCTTAGGTACTCCACTGCAGCCAAGTAAACTGAAAGAAAGGCTTGCATAAGTCACAGTTTAGATTAACTCACAAATTATCAAAAGTTAGCTGTAGTTCAGTACAATTTTTCAACATGGTTAGTACCACACTTTGCAAGGTCTTTTTCAATTAGCTAAATAGTAAGTACAGCTATGACTGTTTCTCGGATTTTAGCACAGGTTACATTAAAGATGTCAAACATATGAGAAAAAAAGAGCTATGCACCTTGAAGGATACCAGTTATGAACTGGACTGGAACCCAGGAAACATCAGTTCCATTCTCAACTTTGCTGATGATTTGCTGAACGATATTGAGCAACAGTTTTGGTTTCTGTGTTTCCCTAAATATGCTTTACCCATGTTGTCTATACAGAATTTAGCCACACAGAAATCATTCATGTCATCTTTCATACAATGGGAAACACAATGGAAGCTGGTCTCAGTGGAGAGTGGAGAGCATCTACGTACTCATGCCATAAACTATTTAACAGCTTACGTAATGGGTCTTCTGTAGCCACTGTTTGCCCTACATGCCAAATGCATCAGCTCTTTCCTACAACAGCCAGCTCTGTTGCAACCAGGGAGGGAAAAATAATCCTATGGAACACTGGGAAAGAAATAGAAAAGACCACTGATTTCCTGCTTTAAATCAAAGCTTTGGTGGTTGCACAAGCCACCAATCCATTTGGAGTTGTCTTGGAGTTACTGGAGAGACGTCTGCTCCTCTGCTGGCCACTGCCTAGTATTCCAATTCTCACAGTCACAAAAACAGGCGCAAAATTTGCTTCAAAGTTAAAAGCACTAAAAGCACAATAAAAAACCGCAGTAAGAGTAATTAATTATATTCTATTTCTCAACAAAACCAACGCCATAAATTATAAATTAACATCATACAAATCCAGACAAAATACAAACGATGATACTTCAAAACACGCCTGAAATAAAGTCAAAAGTATTTCTAAGGCATTCAGTGCACACTGGCAGTTTAAAATTATAAAAAATTCTGAAAAAAATTATATTAAAATAGGTTACTTTAAGTGTCGGTTGTTATTTCAATTTCAGTGGAAAATTATTATTAGAATTCATAAGGAATTTGAGTAGAACATATCAAGGTTGAATTTAAATGAAGAATTTTGGATAAAATAACCGTGTAATCCGTTCCACTGGCAGTCATATACAGTGTGGATTTGCTTTATAATCCATCAGATTTAACCATACTGCATTCCCTTTCTAGCAAAGCAAAACTAACACTCTGAACTAGAATAGAAATTGATTTTGAGTGGCATGACTGCAGGAAACTCATCATCATCTCTGGTGATTCATGGTGCAAACTGTGGCTACCTGCTGGTGATATCTTGGCAATGATACGTCTTGATCCTTAACAGACCTTTGCTATCAGTATTGCACCATTGTATAGATGCAAAGCCAGTACCTGATGACTTTCAACATCATATGTATGTAAAAAGAGGATCAATTTTATTATAATTGCAATTTGGTTTTTTGCGTTGTCCACTGGGCCCATTTCACTGCTTCACAATTCAGGGCATTGAAGTCACAAAGGTAAAATTATTCACTTAAATTGTTATTAAATGAATGCCAATTAGCTATTTAAAGTTACAAATGAACCACTGGGAGAAAATAAAGAAACATGTACACAACATACATCTGTATCAAATTACTCGTGTGATGACTATAAAGCTAACAGTTTTCAACAATGATAATCACCAAGTGCATCCTCGTTATTTGCAACAGTTATGGTTGCCACAGTAGCAACTGTAGAGAAAAACCTTTGTACTTAGTAAGAATTCCTTACTAAACTGTAGACAAAAACACAGCTTCTCTGCTACTGGAGTGCGACATTTTAATCTACATTTAACACAGCAAATAAATATTAAAATTCTGGAAGTGTCCTTAAGTACTTTTGATAAGCAGCAAAAACTGTATTTAATTTACTTAAGCCTGTTAAAGAGTAAAATGAATGTGTATATAAAACGTATATAAAGCTACATGATACATTTTATGTACACAGATCTATACAATGTGTGGCTACAGACATATAATATGAAGACAGAAATAGCAGTAAAACCAGCTGGTTTTAAAGTAACAATGATTTCAGAAGCTATGCCAGTTGCAAATAGTGACTATTAACATGTCACATCAGCATTAGAATTTGCTATTATCCAAACATAAGAAGTGAAGTTCCTTCTAAATATTAAAATAATACTGATGGTATTTAATCTGCTTCTAATTCTGGTACACTGAATCTACATATATTTTCTGTCTGGTCATATCACAAAGTTCTTTTTCTTTACAGAGAAGGCATACATGAATATAAATAAGGCTACTGAACTATTGTTCCAGAAACCCTGACTATGCAACAGCTTAAAAAAATTCTAAAAATAGAAAATACGTACTGTTGAGAATTGTTCTTTTCTCCTAATGTATAAACCTAGAAGCATTTTTCACAATGCTTCTTGTAAAGTGCTTATGCTGTAAACAGAGTTAAAGAGTATCATCTGGAAATGATACTTGAAGCTGTTCCACATTGGTATGCTATTCAATGAGCAAAGCTTGACCCTTTGGTAATCAGACTCTGCTGAAGTACAGGCAGGTTGACTTCATTAGGAACAATTCCAAACCCTTTGCTTAGAATCACACATTCTCATTCTCCTTTGCTGGATAGTTCTTTGTTTCCTTTGGATAGTAGAGATGCCTGGGATGAAAAAAATTGGTAGGTAGTTGGAAGTAAGAATTTCCCACTATTCACAGTTACCAGGCATGGGATCAATCTTTGTGCTACCAGCAGAAAGTGGATGTATGAGCATGATGTAGAAGCCAAGAAACCTCAAAAGTCTACCAAATAAAATGGTTTTAGTTCATAGTTTACAACAGTTTGATGCAGAAATCTTGGGGTGAAATTCTATCATTTATGCTACACACAGGGAATTACTATGTCTAATGATCCTCTGACTCAAAATTTATGGATTAGTCTGCACAGCACACAAATGGAATTAGAGCAGCATGGTGCAAAGGTATCCCACAGATAATCAATGAAGCCTGAATGCAACAAAACATATTTGTGGGACAGCCTTAACTTATGTTGCTGATGTAACTTGTCCAGAAACTTCAGCACTATGGAGAACTAGTTGAAACCAAGTCTATAACATCACTTCTTTTTCCTTTTCTAATTTCTCTTTAGCTTGCTACATGGAAAACTAGCACAGAAAGTGATGGAGCTGCATCTGTCAGCTTTATATTGGTGAAACTTGTCTCATAATCAAGATGTATTATACTGTTACAGTTATTCTATGAAAATATGATGTAAAGATTTCTCATAATCAATGCTGTGAAAACCAGTAAAACTGGTTGTTTTGGTTTTGTCTCAAAATTCTACCAGTCTCCAATGCAAGTGTAAGACCTTTTCTGAAATTTTCCCAGGCTACTTGCATACAATTTGTATAACTCAGACACATAAAGGCCTTTCAAACATTCCTCTATTCATGTGGCCCCTCGGGAAGCAGTGTTATTTTGATTACTGAAGTACTGAAGGATATCGAAGCATTCCAGGAATGAGGAAAGGAAAAATAGGCAAAATAGTTTATAGCTTTGCATGCACACTTCAACAAAGGTAGATAGAAATCCCTAAGCTGAAAGATTGTTATTAAAGTTGTAAAGTCAAGTGCATTTAAGGAAAAAAAAACATTTGGAGTATAGGCTGACAGCAAACTTCCACTTAGCCTGCTATGTGGATAACATAATCCTTGATGGGGCACCATATCTATGCAAAAATTAGAATCACAGAATGGTTGTGACTCAAAAAGTCCTTTAAAGATCATGTAGTCCAATGCTCCTGCCATGGGTTGGGAAGACTATCATGAGGTTCTCAAAACCTCATCCAACCTGATCCTGAACACCTCCAGGGATAGGGCACCCACAACTTCTTTAGGCAACCTGCTCCAGTGTCTCACCATTGTCACCACAGAAAACTTCTTCCTTATGTCCAATCTAAATCTATTGCTTTAAGTTTAAAACTGTTGCCCCTTATGTGATGGGTACAGGCCCCGGTAAAAAAATTTCTCTTCTAAGCCCCTTTTAAGTATTGAAAAGTTGTAACAATTTCTCCCTGGATCCCCTTTTGTCCGAGCTTCTGAGCCTGACTCCTGTTCTATGTGTCTACCACCTGCCCTGACTGCAAACCATTCTCTCTTCTCTTGGTCAGTCCCAGCTACAGGTGGTTCTTCCTTCTGCCCATACCAATCTCCTTCTCAGAATTCCTGCATTCCATCTCCTGTGGTTCTTGGCTCTGCACTAGATGTATTTTCATTTCCTACCTTCTATCTCATCAGTTTTTCCTTATCAGCTCTTTGCCCAGGCACCACCTTAAGATGATGAGGCAGACTCACTTTCTGATGTCTAGACTTGACCTGACACTATTTCAGATATTTCAGTACTCTATTAAGGCTACTGTTAAGCATACACCTACTACTGTGGGTTTTTTTGAAATTATGACACTGGCACAGATTTGTTAAGTGAATTATGAAATTCATACCTGTGAGGGAAAAAAAAAAAAGTTCTTTTCTGGCTAATCCTTGCTATAACACACAAGTTAATAAAGAAAACAACACTAGAATGTTTTTAATATGGGCAAGCAACGTAGGTCAAAGTTTTATCTTCAATGCCTTCATTTAGTGCTGTAAAGGCTAAAATCTTTCAGAACCTTTCATGGCACAGATTCTAGAACTGTAGGACTCCATAAAAACATGGAAAGCTCAGAAGATTGAGAGGGTTTACAGATACAATGTCACAGTAAGAAAAACAGTTATTCCATCTTTTTATGTCATTTTCCCATGATTTGTCTTAGCAAGAGCTTTCAAAACTGGAATTGATACTATGATGAGGCCTAAAAATCATCTTTATGAACTACCATGTCAGAGACATGAAGATTTGACTTTCCCTTATCAGTAAATGGATATTCTGCTAGTAAAAAGGGAGTATTCAAAAACAAAGGATGCAACTACAATACCTAGAGGAGCATTGTGCCTGTTAGTACTATACTGACATCCTGGAATAGCTTTTGTTCTATATCAAAACACCCACTTATGTAACTCTGTGCAATTCCTCCTCTAGCCATAGTAATTAAGGAGATCTTGAAACAGGTAAAAAAGGATTCATCTCTGTATGGCTCTGGTTTCTCAACACTGAGGTCCATTTCATCTTCCATTTCTTCCTGAACTTTCAGATTGTCTTTAAGTTAGTCTAAGAATTCCCAAAATGCCTTTAAACACAATCTTGCTATGACACAGAAGGATATTACCTTCTTATCAGCTAAACTGACCAACTGGACCAAACCATTAAAGCCTAAGAACCAACCAAACCAAACCAAACCAAGCCAAAACAACAACCAGAAAATCCCTATGGCCCCCCAAAACACCCAAACCAACAACAAAAGAAAGCAAACCCAAAAAATTTCCCCTTTACTTCAACTGAAAGTATTAAGTTCACAGTAGCTGTATAAGAATGCTTGCACAAGAATGATTTTAGACTACACTGAGCTTTCTGAACCAGCTTAAGTAGGAAAGTGCCTTCTTATTTGATGTTCTTTCCCAGAGTTTACCTATGCTCTGTGCATGATTTCCACCATGCAGACACCTCCGATGCACAGTAGTTGTTCTTAAATCTTTTCACCAAACTGGTAGAAAGACCTGCTTCAGAACTGCAAGAGCAAACCCATCTCATCTTGGCCAAACAAGTCTGTGATGACAGATGCTTCCACTCAAAGGTGGAGAGCTCATAGAAGAATGTCTGAGAACTCAGGGCATGTGATCTCTGCAAAGGACCAGAGCCATCTGCCTGCTGTTGAAAACAGTAATTCCCACAGTCCAAATGCTGACAGACAGCTTCATAGACATGCACTTTTTCTACAGGCACTGTGGACTTGAGGCATTCCTAGTGTCAGGAGACCACTTAATTTTGTCTATACATCACTGAACTGTATCAATGACCTGGCACCTACCAGTCAGCCTAAATTCAGGCCAGATGCACTTTCATTTTTTCCAACAAGAGGTGAAATGCACCTTTCCACATATCTCATTGCTAAAGATAATCCTCATCTTGAGTGAAGAAAGAGGTTCTGAATCAATGACAATCCTGCTACATGATCAGATTAATCTGATACTTGCACCAGATGGATCATTTCTCTGTTCTACACCACACAATGTCATGAATAACAGCCAGGTTATCCATCTTTTATACCTAGCAGTACTAATACAAGCCAAGTCTAGCAGTCTTGATGCTAACTTGTCACTAAAAAGCAATAAACAGTTTCTTCCACAGTTCTTATCGTTCTGACTCACAGGAAAAACAAGCCTCAAATAAAAAAAAAAATTAAAAGACTGACTTACTAACCAAAGTGGGAAAAATGTCTTGTTATGGCACTGTAATACCAGGAAAAAATTCAATTTCTCTTTGTTATTAGCTTACTGATTACCCATTAAATAATCAGAACATTTCTGCAATTCTTTAAAAATAGAGTTAGCAATACATTTTTCACACCTGACCGTTTGATTTTGATATGAAGAGCTGTAATGCCCTAGAATCCATAGCATACATTTTTCCTAGTTTATAAGTCATCATTTCTGTAGATTTCTACCATTACCATGAGGCCTGGACATGTATCTTCTGAATGCAGCCTATATCTGTGCAGCTGTAACAACTTGGCTAAAATTACCTCCCTAGCAAGTGTGAAAAGGCACACTGTGACAATCACCATGTGCAGCAGTGAGCCCTGTCCAGCAAGTGTCTTTTAATCCATCTCATGGCCAAATGTTTGTCATTGGAACTCTCTGTATTCATCAATGTGACAAATATTAGTCACTGGCTAACCCCAGGGGTCAGATGAAATCAAAGCTAGGATCAATTGCTACACCAGCAATTTCATGTTCCTTTTATTTCTGTAGGAGCTGTGACTTAGGAAAGATAGGCCAATACTGCCTCTTAGTGGAAGGACAGCTGACTCAAAAGGTGAAGTGAATGCTGGTCTGTGGAAATAGACTGGAAACTTAGAGTGCCACACAGACCCTCAGCTGGCAGCCATCAGAACTGCATGGACTTACTGGGGGTAAATGAAAGACTTGCAGCCATTAATGTTTAGTAGTGGTGATGATGATGAGGATGATAGAAATAATAGTTAATCAATAATAATAACAATAGTAAAAAGTACTCCTGGGCTTTGGCAAACTTTTTTACCTCCTTGGGGAGAAGTACAATTCAGCAGAATGCTGGTATGACTTGCTGGCCAAAACAATCTTTTGTATGTGTGAGAACTAGGAATCTGCAGACAACCCTTTGGAAGAAGAAGACAATTAATAGATACCTGGCAACATTAGTGGAAGTTGTTCCAGGCAAGAATAAAAAGGAGCAGAGTGTCTTAAATCACCTAGATATCACCAAGTCAAAAGATCTGCTTTAGATTCCAGGAGTGTTGGAGCTGTGTACTGACATCTATTGTCTAGTTCAGTATGTTCTAGAACATTAAAAAAACATTAACAAAATGAAGTACAAATTTGAATCCATTAGCCATCTAACAGAATTAAAGAGGTACATTATGTAGAATACTTAATTAACACAGTAAAAATTTGCAGGCAGAAAAAGCTCCACCAATGCATTTCTATTTCAAATTATGCACCATAGGCCAAATACAAATGAGGGCTGCCTCAAACAGGCAGAGTTCAGAATTTGCTGTTATTCCTGAGCTATATAATCCTTCTGGGGATAATACCTTGAGATATTCTTTGAGTAGTTAAAAATGTATAGCTATCATTAGTGCCAGACTTGACAGTTTTGCTCTTCATGAAATAGCTCTTTCTAACGACAAAAATAGTTGCTTCTCTATTTCTAAAATTTCAATAACAATGGAATAAATTTCACTGAAGAAAGCTAAGAAATTATGTGACAACATATCAATGTATGCATTTGATTATGAAGCCGGTTTCCTTCTAGTCTTACTTGCACTGCAACCATTTTTCTTCCTACAAAAGAAATGTGGAAGCATTCCTCACAAACCAACATGGTCATTTGAGCTTGGATGCTTTAGGCTGGGTTAGAGTTAAATTTCTTCAGAGAAACTTGCATGCTGCTATGTCTTGGATCTGTGCTGAAAACGGTGTTGACAACACACCAGTGTTTCATTTACTGCTGAACAACACTTACACAGCACCAGGGCCACTTTTGCATCTCTCACCACCCCACCAGTGCTCCGGCTGGGAGTGCACAAGGAGCTGGGAAGGGACACAGCCAGGACAGCTGACCCCAACTGACCAAAGGGATGCTCCACACCACGTGGCATCATGCCCTGCAATAAAAGCTGGAGGAAAGAAGAAGGAAGGGCAGGGTGGTATATTTGGAGTTATGGCACTTGTCTTCCCAAGCAATCATGGGACATGGTGGAGTCCTGCTTTCCTGGAAATGGCTAAACCTGCCTGCCGCTGGGAAGCAGAGAATGAATTCTTTCTTTTGCATCGCTTGCAGGTTGTCCTAGGCTGACGGTGCCCCGTATCCCAATCGTTCTGTGGAATTTGTTTTGTCTAGGGCGGCGGGTTCCCCCCGCTGCC
>VWZP01003543.1:9524-35703 GCA_013396995.1 Dicaeum eximium | reverse complement strand
GTTGGGGGAAGGGGGGGAAGGAGGTTTGTTTTCTAGGGGAGGTTTTCTTCCCCAGTCTGTCCTAAACCAGGACACAGGTGCAGATTCTGCTTTACCTATTAAACTGTCTTTATCTCAAGCCAAGAGCTTTTTCACTTTTATTCTTCCAATTCTGCCACCAGTCCTACTGTAGGGGAGTGAATGAGTGGTTGTGTGGTGCTGAGGGGCTGCCCATGGGAGTGAAACCACAACAGAGCTACAGCACTCAGCTGAACACATCTCCTGTCTCTGACCACTGCATTTTTTTCTTATAACTGAGCTTCTGCTTGGATTAGATCTCTTCAAGCAATTTATTAAAAATAGATTTCTGCATGAATTTGGGCATTACATGTGTACTTTAATATAAAAAAGCAGGATGAAATTTTGAAATAGGTATTCGCTGCCTTATTCATAAACAGCCTCACAAACAAGGAGCTTGCCTCTTGTGCACTATAATATTAAATCAGAAGGTGGAAAAGAGAAAGAGTGGCACAATGGATGTGAGCAGAATAATTTGGAAACATTACAGGGTCTTTTTATGCATGTTTAACAAATTTCTGTATAAATAAGAAATACAATTGGAGTGCTGAGTAATTTCAGGAGATTAGTGATAAATGGGCACAAGTTGATTATTCAAGATAAAGCTGAGGGTCATTATCCTCAGCTGGTCATTAATCCCCATGAAATGACTGGTATTGAGATAGTAATTACTACTATAATGAAAATAGGGTAAAAAAGGCAGCATGACATTATTCTTATGAAGCTGCCAGTTTCTAAAGAATTCATGTTTCTGTCATCATCCAGTCAAGTTGCTTGAATTATTTTTAACTCTTTATACAGCTTATTTGTCCTACTACAATTTTCATGTCATCACCTCACCTAAGGTTTGGTTTCCCATCTTATATTCTTGGAATTTCAGAAGGGCACAGCAAGGGGCAACAGTGATGGGAGAGAAAGGCAATGCATATAAATTCCCCCAAACCAGAAAATAAATACAACATATTTTCAGAATTTTCTCTATATAGCGTGTTCCACAGTGAGTAGAAGATTGCATTATTACATTATCTAGCTGATTTTTTCGGCATTTAATAGTGCTTTTAGCCATAGCACACATCCCAGTTCCTTGTTCTAAACCAGAATTCAACTTGTAGCCTTACAATATATGAAATGGATAATGTCAATGTCAACTTGGTCAGAAAACATGAAGAAATTTGGCCCTAAAATAAAAAACATCTTTCAACATTTGCAATTTCACAAATCAAGTTTGTGGTGTTTTGATGGGCCTTCTAAGGACTTCTGAGCCCTTAAAGTTCTTTTCTTCTCATTTCTACTAGACAAGATAGAAACATATTATGAGCTGAAGGGAAGGCAATTTTTTTCCTGCTAGAAGCACTGCCATTCTGTTTCCACTGGGAAAGACCCACACATGCTGCACCATTACAACACAGAAAATGAAAAACCCAGTCTAAACTAAAAGCTTTTAACGTAACATAAGTTTAAAAATAGTATTGCCCTATATGTTGCTAAAGCAAATAAGATACAAATATTCATTACTCTAAGTACTTTTTTCTAAAGCTCTTCTGTGAATGCTTCTCTAAGAAGAGGATTGCAAGAAAGGCACAGGATGGATTGAGGTTCTGCTGGAAAAGTTGCAGTTTCTTCTGAAATGCTTCTGAAATGTCTCACTGTATGTAAAAGAGAGAAAGTAGAGCCAGGCTCAAAACAGCTTTAGGCAAAAATGGCTGGTGGGATGTTGCTGTGAGGGCTGAAAACCAATTACTGTGTGATGGAATAAAACCAGGTAATGGTGGACACTGATAAGTAACTTGCAGTGCAGCTCAGGAAACTGATTTGTTCTTCTAGCTTGCTTATGTTGTTTGGAGAGTTTGAGGTGAAACTTAATGATTCTGTCTGCTAGCCAAATGAATCATTCAATACTGGACAGCTATCAAAACTGGACTCTGGCTATTTGGAGAGAGTGTGAGCAGAAAAAATAAAAATTGCTCAAGTTCTGAAGGCTCTGAATGGCACTGAGCAGAACACACTTCAGAAAACATGGCAAGTTCTCTGGAAATACTGACATGTTTTTGACAGCCAAGGCTAAAGTCTGGTCTGTCCATTTTCCGGAGGAAAGAATATAAGTTATTTGGGAGTAGAACCTTTTCTGGGAAACAATTAACATAATAGTGACAGGGGAACCAAACATAATTATGCATCACAGTAAATAATAGTATTCAAACTGGGTTTGCATGGACAGGTTTTGGTAGTGCAGGGCTACAGGAGTGACTTCTGTGAGAAGCTGCTGGAAGCTTCTCCCATGTCTGACAGAGCCAATGCCCACCAGCACCAGGACTGCTGCTGGCCAAGGCTGAAACAGTCAGAGATGGTGATAATGCCTCTGTGATAACAGATTTAAAAGGGGAAAAAATTATTATTCAGATTTAGTTGTGCTCAGAGAAGAGTAGGGTGAGAGAAATATGTGAGAACAGCAACTCTGCAGACACCAAGGTCAGTGGAGAAGGAGGGACAGGAGGTGCTCCAGGTGCTGGAGCTGAGATTCCCCTGCAGCCCATGGTGCAGCCCATGCTGAGGCAGCTGTGCCCCTGCAGCCCATGGAGGTCCATGGGAGTGCAGAGATCCACCTGCAGCCCACGGGGGAGACCCACACTGGAGAGGTGAATGCCTGAGAGGAGGCTGTGAGCCCATGGGAGGCCTATGCTGTAACAGGCTCCTGGCAGGGATCTGAAGACCCATGGAGAGAGGAGCCCACACTGGAGCAGGTTTCCTGGAAGGACTTGTGATCCTGTGGGGGACCCACACTGGAGCAGGCTGTTCTTGAAGGACTGTGGAAAAGTGACCCATGTTGGGGCAGTTCATGAAGAACTGTGTCCTGTGTGATGTATTCCAGCTGGAGAAGTTCATGGAGAACTGTCTCCTGTGGGAGCAACCCCACAGTGGAGCAAGGGAAGGACTCCTCTCCCTGACCAGTGGCAGGAACAACCTGTAATGTAAGCCCCATTCCCTTCTCTCTGCACCATTTTGGGGGAGGAGGTTAAGCCAGGAAGGAGAGAGGGGAGTGAAGGAGGTATTTTTAAGATTTGTTTAGCTTCTCATTATCCTGCTCTGATTCTGATCGGCAATAAATTCAGCTAATATCCCCAAGTCGAGCCTGTTCTGCCTGTGACAGGAATTGGTGAGTGATGTCTCTCCCTGCCCTTATCTCAATTCATGAATTCATGAACCTTCTGTTATATTTTCTCCCTCGCTCAGGTGTCGAGGGGAGTGACAGAGCAGCTGTGGTGGGCACCTGGCATCCAGCCATGGTCAATCCACCCGAAAAAGCATAGCAAAAAAGCAAGTTGCTGGTGACAGACCAACAACAGGGTTGCAGTACGATTGTCTTGTATCTGCCAGCTACAGCCAGGACATGCTGTAGTGACACACATGCACTGGAATCAGGCAAAATCTGCAATAGCTGTTATATGCACGCCATTAACAAATCTAAGCAATTAAAAAAAAAAACCAACAGAATCTAGACAACATACATCTTAGCTTCTAAGGAGATTCACACATGTGAGATTTCACTCCATTCCTCCAAAATCAATTTTGTCTTTGCTACAAATCCCACAAAGAAAACACAGATCAACACTGATTATGGATAACATACTCCAAGTGCTGCTAAAGAAATTGCATAACTCAGGGGAAGCAAAATGTGCTTTCCAATTTCCCCATGCTCCTGTGAAAATCAAAGACATAGCACATCCACCATGTGATTAAGGATGAATAACTCTGGCCTTCTCCAGACCTTACATGCGTGTTGAAATGTACTGCTTGCTCTTTCACCCGTTTCCTTCTGCAGGATCGAGAAGAATTCCTGATACTACACTGTCATTCCATGTAGCTATGAAGGATAATTTTTTATGCCTCCCTTAAAAGAACATTTTTAAAGATTTAGAATCTTAAGTTAGTTTTCTGCAGAACAGCTACTCTCTAAGGAATTCCAACAGAGCAGAAAAAAAGTTCTGAATAAATCAGGAAAAAAAGACAGTTAATTATTTCACAGCTGTTAGTCTCATGTGCATTTCTGTGGCACTCATATGTTGAAAGTATCAGCATATGTGCCTGCAATCTTGATGTATGCTCTACATTTCAGCAATTACATTTACAGCAATAAGACACAAGGGAATGAAATGAAGTTGTGCTGAGGGAAATTCAGATTGGCCAAGAGGAAAATGTTCCCCACTGGAACTGTCTCTCCAGACAAATGATCACAGCACCATGACTGTCCAAGTTCAAGGAGTATCTGGATTATGCTCTTGGTCTTATGGCTTAGTTTTAAGAAGCCCTGTGAGGAGCAGAGAGTTTGACTCAATCCTTACATGTCCTTTCAAAATGAGATAAACTATGATTTTGATTTCCTCTAATAGACACCTTAACTCTGTAGTAGTTCTTGTAAAAAAAACCACTGAAGTCCATATTCACCATATTCACCTCCTTCATTACAGTTAATTAAAGTAAGACACTTTTGACTAGTCTGGTTTTGAGATAAATGCCTATAAAACTACATCACATTTGTATATTTATAATAGGATTTGGCAGACCTTTTTGGCAGACCCCAGATGTCTTTTTTTTTTTTCTTTTTTTTTTCATAAGTTGTGTGATACTTTTTCTACAGCATCAAATCCTGGGAGCTTGTCATTAGGGCAAAAATTTTAAAATACTTGAAAATATTTATAAAGAAGTTTGTTACATCTCATGGATGAAAAAGTAATCTGTAAACATAATTCAAGTACACCCTGAAGGTTTAAAGATTGACCCATTATTTTATTTTGGGAGTGTTGAATCATGATTTTCAATACTTTGAGCTGGCAGCTGCAAGACACTTGCAAGCTGAAATACCAATTTAGCGAGTAGCCTATAGAAATATCCAGACTACCATCAGAAGCTTTTTGAGCTTGATTCATAACAAAAACTTGCAGAGATAAAAAAATAACTGAAAAATACTGCTGAGGCACTAGGAACTATAAATTCTTAAAATCTCCTAATACTTATAATAGGGAGGGCAAGGGGTGGGGAGGGTTTAAGTTTGTTTATTTGTTCATTTTAGAAAACTGAACTGCAGTCTCCCAGACTTTAAAATGGTGATTAACGTAAAGACAAGAATAGACTTCCTTGATTAAAGTAGTTAATTTTTTTTGCATTAAAGAATATTTGAGATTATAAATAATAGGATATCAGGTGAGAAATGTGAGAAATTATATAGCTAATATATTTTCTTTCTTGTGTCAAAATTTTCCTGCAGGGAAAGATATACCATCTTGAGGACAAAGCATGTGCCTAGTTTCAAAGACTACCACATTTTTTTCATCCCCTGCATTTTTGTGCTAGTAAGCACTTATACTGGCTTTTGTCCTGTACTCAAATATTTTGCTAAAGATATCAACTTTTTCTTTTAAACCCTGTAATGGCAGAGTGTTAAAATAAAATACATTTCTATGTAATTAACCTTTTGTTCAGATGTGAGTTTGTGTGGGAAGAAATGTGAGGAAACTGCTGCCAGACTTGTGTGACTCTTTCATCTGAATGAAGAAAACAGATGTGGCCAAAAAAAGCTGCTTAGATTAGCTAATATGTCCCACATACACTTCTTCCAGTCCATGCATCTATGTATTATAATAAACCACATAATGCACAAAGCTTAAAGTGAATTGCAGTCACATAAACAGGAAGATGATACATTTGGGTTTAGCACATCATAATTAACATTTTTTTTTAAATTGACTAGACTGACCTGTTAGAAGAGAAACTGTAATAACCACTTTCCTCTAGAACCTCTTCAATTAGAGTCTACAACATAAAAGAACTTAATTTCAGTGAATTATGTTCATTAAGAGTAATAAATGAATACATATAGGTAAATATACAACTTACCTGCAACTGCTATGTCATCTCTTCTGCCATGCCAGAAGTGCCAAGAATGCCTTAAAGTGAAAGGCAAATAATGTTATACTACTGAATTTGGGATTTATGCTCCCTTTTCAGTTTCTTAGCAATTCCACTTCAAACATAATGACAAGACAGATGCTTCATGATCAGTAACTCCCACTGAGCACAATGACCCCCTGAGAAGGTGGGGTCATTTTATGGCATGATATGAACGTTTGATGCACACACATTATGGAAGTATTCTAACCAATGAAAAACAATTTAAAGACTTAATGTAACAGAACTCAGAAATGCCACTTTATTATTTTTTCCCACTTACACTGGAAATTTACAGTGGAAAGGGCACACAGCAAGCAGCAATTTGTGAGGACAAAAGTATTGTCTGCAATAAGAGGTTAAGAGATTCAAAAATTACAGATAATTAGCATCTCAACAAATTGCATTATTGTCTCCAGGAACAAAATAATGCTCATATTTAAAGTAATTGTTAGGGACTCATTTCCTACTCAAATTCCACCCTTGACACTTAGTATTAATTTTGGTTTTTGCAATAAGCTCTGGAACAAATATGCAATTTTCAACACAAAGGCCATCAAAACTAAAGTTTCTCACTCTTCTTTCTGGCACCACAGATTTAAATGTTACTGTATCCTCTAATCCGTGGATTGCAACACAGTTTTTTCTGTATTTAGAAAAATGTAAATGGCACAATTACCAAAATACAGGCTGGATGTTTCCCTTATATCCATTGCACAAAGAAAACCACATGATGAAAAAAGTCTCTGAACCAGGAATTGTAGTTCCCCACCCTGGGCGATGCCACAGCTGATAGGTTTGATTTTACATGGTGTTTATGATTTGTCTAGCTGAGTATTACTAGTCCAAAGTAGAATTGACACATATATTGATATATTTTCTAAAGTATAGATACATATATATAAATATGTATGTGTGTGTATTTTTCCCTCCTCAAGTTCGTATGGTTTGACCTAGCTATGTAATTAAATCAACCCATTACAACTGTTTCAAACATGACAATAGAACAACATAAGGGTTTAAACAGAATTGGTTTAAAAATCATACACAAGGACAGGTAAATCCTAAGTATGACATTTTCAGTTACAAACATTTCTATTAATTTTCCTGGATGAATCATAAATTATTTGCATATTTTTAATTTCTTTATAATGTCAAAGTGTACTCTCTTCAATCAATAGAAAGTTCCAGCAGTGCTGAATTGTATATATTACCAGGAATTGAACAAAACAAAACCAAACCCAACCAGCCAACAACTCCAAACCAAAAACAAACAAACAAACTCCCCAGAAAATCAGTATGGTCAACATAACTTTGTCTTTAAAGACTGATCTTGCAGTAGCAATTCCTTCTGCCTTATACTATACACTTGATTAGAAAAATATATGCCACTACAGAAGTTTACAATGCTTTTTTTACCTTTTCTATCATCTGGAAGCAACATATTTCCACCTGAAGAAAGATGTACCCCATATTAATCTGTTGTGAAGATATTGGGTTCCATTTATTCAGGAGAACCTTGCAGCAGCTAGGGAAAAAAAAAGACCAAAAATATAAAGACACCTGAAATTCCATCCTTCCCATTTGCCAAACCTTCAGACTTCTAGGAGGCAGTTTACACTTTCTTATGTTTTCCAGTGCAATCAGAAGTCAAAAGAAATTTCAGTGTATTTTAGATTAATGAAAAAGTGGTGAACACAATTGTGAACATCCTACCTTTTTCTCTCCAGAAACACTGAACATTGCAAGCTGCACTTAGTATAAAGCACTGAATTCTTCAGATGATTTGAATAAAATGTCACAAACCATGCATTTGTGTGAAGATAAACAGGAAAGTGTATTCTCTTGAACCTATGGGAGAAGCAGCTAATGACTCTGGTTTTTAAAACTGTGGCTTCAAGTGAAATTGTTAGCCGATATTCAAGTGGTATAATTCCCATTAGAGGGATTCCAGCACTTTTGAAATCTGAAAGTCAGTTCAGCTACTTGATTAGATGAGCAATGATACAGCCATTAAACTTCAAAACATCTACTTTTGAAAATATCCACTGATAACAACTCCAACAGGACCACCTTCGTGTACAGGACAGAAATCCCAATTATGCATTTCTGCAGCATGGTAACACTTTTACAGTTACAGAAACAGAAGAATCTCTGTTGTTTGGAAGACCTTTACCCCACCACTGACCAGTGCAGGAATCTTTTGTCTGTAATTCTTATTACTTTTTCTAATTTGGCATAGTTAAAAACCCATTATTTTAAAATTTTATTTCCAGAAACAGGACAACCTATAACATTTGCTGTAAGTTCAACCTCATTCTTTGCACTATTTAGGTTTCCCCCACTACCTCAAAATTATATCCAAATGATATTTCCTTCAAGGTAGAATTCCCAGAATTGCATTCAACGTTTCAAAGATTTTCAATTACTACCATTTACTATTTAAATAGAATATTTCTTCCCTTTTCTACAGGTTTAAATCCAATAGTTTTGAAGCTAACACAATTTTACAGTTAATAACATTTACAAATAATTTCCTTTCTGAACACCTGAAAATAAGGTTAATTTTATAATAAACACTTCCTTTTTGATATTTTTGGGCATTCTTTTCTGAAAACATCAACTCAATACACAATGAGCAGGTATTTCTTAGATTTAATATTATGGCTGAAATACAAGAATTGTTTACTGTAAATCCCAACTTGATTTACAGGACAGCATGAAACTGATAACTCAGAAAGAAGCATCTTCAACTACTTTTTTAATGTACTACCAATGTGCCACCTCCCAGGAAGTTTCAGCACCTCCGGTTAATTATTACAAAAGCAAAGGAAGGATCCAGCATTTGGAAACAGTCTGTTTTGTAGCAAACAATGACACAGATGTTTCCCTAATTCAGTGGAAGAAGCTGATAACCAAATTAAGTTACAGAAGAGAATTATGTGAATGATAATAGGTTGCCTTAGTCATCAAATTTTAGGTACAATAATATATCTAATAACTGCCTTATCATCAATTCATAAATGAAATATCTTAGCTTCAGTCTCCCACAGTACACAGATACAAGTACACAGATACACAGATGCCAAGGAAGTAAAGTTCAAATCCTTTGCTGATTACATTCCTCTCAGGAGATTTTGAAGGAACATTTAGAAAATCTGATATTAGTCATTAGCTCTTTCTCTGTTGGAGAGCATCCAGCATGTCACTGGAGAACATGCAAGCATGCTTCTTCAGCCAGGCCATTCTTACAAATCTGCAGCAGTTTTAAACTGATGACACTAAAATGTTGCTGACACGCTGTGCAAAAACAGGACAAGGTATGTTAGATTCAAGGTACTCTGGGACACTGCTGTCCTAGGATTAATGGTTTAAGTAGGAATACCGTCCAAAATACGAAAAATATTAAGGAACTATAAACATATCAAGCAGAGCTTGCATAAATTAAGACCTTACATAACCTCTAGTTACATTGCCCTTCCTCTTGTCTTTTTTAGTTCTGATGAGGTCTGGTTTTGTGCCTTAGGAGCTACCAAGTCCTTTCCCTTTACAGAAAAAGTTCTAATGACAAGATACAAACTTGATACAACCTGAAGAAACATCTTACTTAAGGAAACTCCATTATTTGCCAAATATAGGATAGCTGGAGAATATTCTAAAGGTTTCCTTTTGAAAATGGACTCTTACACTTATATTTTTGTGATACTAATATCAATAGCATAATTGTATGGAAAAAGAGACAAACTTGACCACAAGTAGTAAATGGTGTGCCACACCTTTTTGATTTGTGATTTCAGTTTACAAGGATTGCTCTGCTGACTGAGGAGGGACTTCTTGAATCTCCCAAAGCTTCTCCTTTTCAAGTTGCATTGCAAAGCTGGAGGAAGCTACATGAAACAAAGAAATACACTTTCACCATTCAGTTACACTTGCCATAAAAATGACACACCCAGAAGTGCCATTTTGGGAAATGTAGCTACACTGCAAAAAGAAACATTTATATCTAATGGCATGGTGATATACAACAGTGTAAGACTTGATTTAATGGCATATTATAATAAGGCTCCTTTGTTTGCCCATTCTGTAAATCTTAGCTTACCATGCAACTCAGTTCCTCTAGTCTTCAAGGTAAGCATCATTATTAGCTTAACACTGGTAATACCAGATTTGCCTCCCTGATCAAAGTGCTAGTATTTGGGACATTTTTCTACAGTTGAAGCATGTAGAACATTACACTAGATTTCATGTTAGCTATAATGAGTCACTCCATCTGAAATTAATGGACTATCAAGAAGCTTAGACCTTCATTCAATGTACATGGAATGGCTTCAATGGCTTCTCTTAAGGTCCTTATGGGTCTTAATACAATTCAGTGCATCCCTTTTGCTTTAAGCTTCATGAGGGAGGTGATTTACCTTTCACTTGTCTATAAAGCATAACTGATTTTGTATACTTTTTCCTCCTGTATCTTTTTGGTTGAACACAGAACAGAACACATCTTTCATCTATATTTACAAACATCAAAAATTCAGACAAAAATCCCACAAATCATACTCTATTGTACTTAAAGTCTTCAATAAACAGTTCAAAGGATGTATTTTCCTTTAAAATAATTATGTTCCAACAGTAAATATACAGTTTTGGCTGTTGGTCACTGGAATGACACCGACCCAGTCTGACAACCATTCTGTGGTATGTCACTACCCTTTTGAATTTATCTTCTATGCTGTTTCTGTATAGTTGTTTATACCTGCAGACACTGTTTGAAAAACTATGATTTTCTACCATTTAGTATACACTTTATAATAATTTCATTGATGTAAATTCATGAAATGCTGCTTGACTGAATTCGGGAAGATTTTGACTACTTGGTTGACCACTAATGATTCACATTCAAACACTGACATAGTAGACAAAGACGTTTATCCCACTGGAACAAATTACTGCTCTTAGACAGCTATAAATCCAGAATGGTTTTACTGGCCTCACAGGAGTCCTGATTTGCTCTGACAAACCAGGGATCAAAGTCACATGCTAAGCATAAAAGACTTCTTCAGACAGCTCCTGGCATGCAGATTTTTTTTTTTTTTAACAGACAGATACTACTATTTTTTCATGTAGATAAGGCCTTACACATATGCTTTAAGTCAGAAGCTGAATGTTCCTTAGCCTATAAGAGAGTAAAATAAACAATGCCTTAGGAAAGGCTGACAACATATTCTATGGATTACATACCACTGCAGTCAACTGTGTGTAGTCAATGTACCATGGGGATACTGGGATATTCTGAAGCAGAAATGGTAAAGAACAAGTCCAGTGCTTGAGAAAATTGGAATTGCCTCAGGCACTAGTGTTCAATTTTAGCTTTTGTTTTAATGAAAGCAGTTGTCAGATCAGTTAAAAAAAAAAAAAAAGGCCAAGGATTTACATAATGCTTTTTAAAAAGCTCTCTTACATTGTTTTCCAGAGATCACTCTGATTCTTGTTCCCATGGAAACAGGGAAGGCTGCTGGCAGCCAAGAACTAACAGGCAAGAACTCTTCCTTGCAAACTTCAGTTTAGAACTGTCAGCTGGAATACGTAACAGTGCGAGAAAAAAGCTATGTATTATAAAAAATACTCAACCTTAGATTTGTAAAAAGAAAAACAAGTGCAAGGGAGGCATGTGGAACATTGTAAACAAGTACAGATATGGATTCTGGTTTCTCTGAAATCAGAAAAAAGCTGTTGCTACTGCTTTGGTGGTCAATTCTGAGTCAGTTTTTGAGTTGCTGTTAGTTCTCAGTTCTTGAGCATCCACATTACAATAACTCATATTAATTAGTAAGCCACTTGAGAAAACCTTCAACAGAGAGGATAGGCTCACTAATGAGCACCTTGGACATACTCCTAAAATACCATGTGAAAACTGAACTGCCTCATTTCTGCTGATAGCAGAAGGATACAATTTCCAATTATTTTAAATAACATTTGTTTCCTTTGTCTCTGATAATCTGATAATTTAATTCTTGTATTACCTGCTTTGATAAGTTTGACAACTAAAAAGAAAACAAAAACAACAGAAACAACTAAAAAAAAACCAAAAGAAAGACATGTAAAGCACAGCCAGGTTCAGTTATGTCATTCTGTTCTAAACAAAACCAAACAAATTTGGCTGATCTATCTCAAAATCCCTGGGGTGATAAACTTCACATCCCAAATGTAAACACGTCATTTTGGAAAATAAAAAGCTGTTTATTTAATAATAGTACATTTTTCAAATAGCTGCTTGGTAGCCATCTTTCTGCAGAATAAAGAGGTTCCAATCACATTTTTAGGTGAGAACTCAAGGCAGATTTTGCATCCACTCAGCTCCATTTTTGTATTGGAATAAACATGAAATAACTTCAACTCTCTCTCACTATGAAACAGTTGAACTGAGTTTTAAAACAAGTCTTAAATTTGAAAAGTATCTGACATTTCAAAATAGTTAACATATTCAGGATTTCATCTATTGCACTAATACTCCCAAGAGAGTATTACTATGCACTGATAATTAAAAGTTCAAAGTTAAAGTTCAAAGTTATTTTGAAAGTATTACTACAGAGGAAAGCATTTTATTAACTCGCCATGTCAGTATATGATATTAGCCTCTTAAGTAGTCATATTGCTGGTATGACAGAATGTTGTAAAAATACTTTATTGTACAATTCACTTTTCTGAGGTGAGACACAGCTTTTTTTTTCATATGACTCAATTATTGCCATCCTCCACATACTAATATTCAAAGTTAGTCTTTATTTTAATGATATATTTTTAAAGCATCCTGCCATCTGCAAAAATGTCAAGTTCTGTTGTTTTTAAAGAACAGTAACTAAATTAGCAGCACTTTGCAGTAACATAATTTTGACAACAGCAAATGACTAAAAAGTACAGAATGTTAGAAGCAACAGTAATGCATACTTGAGTGATGAAGATAATTTTGTGCAGCTGAATAAGAATCTGCTGAACAGGGTCACTGATCTGATGCACCTTCCTCTGTGATACAGCAATTCCTGCCAACGTTGTAGATGACAAGAGTAAAATCAGGAGGGCAGCTCATTTTGTTGCCTTAGTACATTAATAGCATACAGTGCTTAAAACTTGTAGATGTAAATACTAAGTTGAAATGCTTGACTTGTTTTTCCAATAGTGCTGGGAACAAAAAAAGGATAATGTAAAACGTTAAAAATTTAGACAATGTAAGTGACAATGTGTTTCAAAAGAAAACCCCTTTCTCTGAATCACTAAATTACTTCATGAGAAAAGCAGTATTAATGTACCTCAACAATTGTTAAAATTTTCTCACATTTATTCAAAAGGATATATATATGACAAACATAATTTTATAAACTGATTTTTTTTTACACAGACTAACACAATTTCTTTTTTTTTATATTTTGATGTTATGAAATTTATTTTCATTCTACCCTAAGCATTATAATAATATGTCTGACGTGGACCATTTCAATGAGGTAAATCTATTGTTAAGGATTTTTAATCTTGTGTATTAAAATCATAGACATTGTCAGGCCCAGAGAGTAAATAAAAGTTTATCAGCAGACTTCCACTATAAACCACTTAGTGTATCACTAAAGAACATTAGTTCACAAAATAACCTTTCCAAGTTGACTATTAGACCTGGAAGCTAAACAAAGAGCTTTGGCCAAAGTATTGAACTTCAGCCAGCAGCCCTGTACCTCTCCTAAATACAATTTTCTCTAAACTACACTTCTTAGGCTAATTTAGATATTCTAACATTTATTCTCACAGAAACACCCTGAGGATCATCAAGCCTTATGTATAAATTTACAACCACAGAAAATTTTCTTTTCTTTTTTTTTTTTTTTCCCTGGAGTGATCTTAAGTCAATATTAAAAATTCTACTGAGAGGGTGATGAAATCCAAATATCAACATTAACTAGTCCACAACACAACTATTACCACTCTTTTACTGATGAATTTCTGTGCTGGCTACTTTAATAAGAAGAAAGATATTCACAAATATTAGTTTCTAAAGACCATTCAGATCTAAACTGTGCTCTCATAGAAATAAAGCAATACAGAAAACATCCTTCTCTACCATAGGGAGACACATTTCTAGTAGGATCAGGGAGACAACATCATTGATATTGCTGGGGTTTTTTGTTGCACTGCCTTTTGGCAGATGTCTTAAGAAAGCCAAGTGATATTCAGTTTGACATATTTTCTCTAGGTCTTCTCTTAATAATCAGTAACAAGAAAAGAAGCTCTGCATTTCCTCTGAGTCAAATAAGAATGTAAGTTGCTTCTGCTCAAGGTGACAGTGGAAGCCATGCTATAATAATCCAAAAATATATGCCACCAGAAGAACAATTTTGATTTAGCTCTTTTCACTTCATTTTTACGTCTCTATCAACTGTTTCAATACTGCCATATTCAAGGCCCAAAAGAAACCAGTGTGGTCTTGCCATTATAACCTTAAGATCTTCAGTTATGCTAGGACACTCATAAAACTTTCTTTTCTTTGACATGTTCCCTTTTTCACTGTTCCCCATTCTGTGGTATCGGTCAACAGCTTGTATTACAAACCAAAAGTAAATAAATCAGGGCCTTTTCTTTTGTAGGTCCTAAATTATTTTTTTCTGAATAGAAATATGTTTAGAATGATAACAGCAAACAGCAATGACCAAGTAGGACACATTTTGGATTTCTCTGTTACTCAGAGAGATTATGGAGTTTATGGAGCTTTTTCTCTTTTCTAGTATGACAGCAACAATATGACTTAAAAGTCTAGGAGGACCAGATTTAATTTCTACTTGTAGTATCTGTGTGCCTCAAAGACTTTAGGAGTTCCCATGAAGCCCATACACTCCAGACCATTTCAAGTTCCTTGTTTGTTTGTTCTTTTTTTTAATGCAGAAGTATAGCATTATTTGGAAGATGAGGGCACATGTGTGAATAGGCTGCTGAAGATTTGACCAAAGCTTTTAAGACTTTTATCCAAAAAGAAAACATCATTGACAAAAGATAATGGATTTACTCAAATTACTCACAGAACTGAAAATATCAACAAAGGCTAAAGTATTTTTCTGTAGATCATTATAGCTCACAGACATTCTGTTTAACCTGTACTGTTCTTATATGGCACCCTTTAGCAAACAGCAATGAAACTACAGAAGGTTGACATCAAATTTGGATTTGTACTGCATAATTAAAATTCTTAATACAGTTTTTATATTAAAAGCTGTAAAATAAAACTTAGTACAGACAACAAGCACTTTTTAAATGAAGATCAATATCTTAACTGATCAAAATAATTTTATTTCAAATATTGTTTAATTCAGACACTATGCACTCTGAAATCACAGCTTAGCAACTTAGGGCATGTGAAGCTTCTCTGTAAAAGGAAAAGTACTTCAAATGAAAAACTTGTTTCATCAATCATGATGTATAAATACCTGATAAATTGCAAGGGCTGTATGAAACATTTATTTTAGAGGAGAATTTCCCATTGCATTCAGAAGAAGTTTAGCTGGGAAAATGACAATTAATCTGAGATCTTACTGATTCACTATTGGAATTCATACTTTTAAGAAGTACCTTAATGATACTTCAGATAACATATTTGTACGTAAAAAGTAATTATCTCTTTTTCTAACATTTTAAAATACAATTACAAATAAAACTGTGATATTTCATATTGCAAAGAGCTGTAACTGGTAGACTATGAAACTGCCATCTCATCACGAACAAACACTCGATTTTCTTAGTGTGGAACCTGCGGGTGAGTGAAGGTACTCTCAAAAGCAGGTCAATAGGCAATAAAGAGGAAGAAATAAAAGAGGAAACACTCTATATGAAACAGGAGAATAATGTGATAATGTTCAAAGACTTGAAAATCATTAGGTTTAATTTAAGTTAAAGTTGGAATTTCTTGCAAGCACAAAATTACCTGATCACAGTCTTGATCCAGAACTGTCAACATAATCTTTATCAGTACTAAAAAAAGAAAAAAAGTTTTGATTGTGTTTGGCATCAATGATTGTAGAGAAAACATCAGTATTCCCTGACTCCTTCTTATGTTTCCTCTAAAGGAAATCTGTCCAAATTCACTAGCTTACAACTGTGCATTTTTAAGTCACCTAAAGGCAGGTTTTACTCTGCATGTCCAAAATAGAATTACTTCTACTAAATAAAAGTTTCTTTCCTTGGTCAGTACTAGTAAAGTGGGGAAAAAATCACTACATCACCAAGACAGCAATATCTCAATGTCAGAAATACAGGTCTACATGTGTCAAGGCTAGATCCTTCTCTAAACTCTAGACAAATACTTTCCCAGCCTGCAGATTTCACTAGCTGAGATAAGCAATAACAAATGGGTACAGACACCAGGGAACTGAAAGAAGAAACATGATGTCCTGATGGACGGCAGCCACAATAGCCCCGGGTAGGGCAAGAATTTGTATCTATTTTTGTGGCAGTAGGGAAAATTACAGTTTCAAGGAGTGGTTACAAATTAAGACAAGGAAATAGTTTTGCTAAGGTTTATGTGAGGGGCAGAGATTTTTATAGTAGTGAATTTCTACAAAGAGAAAGAAAATGTGCTTTTTTCAACACTCAAGCATAGGGAGGCTGCCATTACAGACTGCAACAGGACTAAAGATGTAAGGCTAGCAAGTGATAAATGGCAGACTGGATGGTGTTATGCAAAGAACCATTCTGAAAGCAAAAATAAAATATTGCTCTTGAATCAAACAGGGTCTGTGGAGAAACACAGGAAAAGAATCAATGCTGTCATTATACATTCTTACCTAGCTAAGTTAAAGTTAAAAGGAAAAAAATGTGCAGAAGGCAGATGCAGCCAGGAGTGATTTTGAGAGGCTTTTTCCCATATATGAAACAAAGGCAGAAATGAAGAAGCAATTAACAGGATTTCTGAATAAGGGTGGTGCCAAAGTTATCAGAAAAAATAATGGGCAAGAATGTCTTCGATGCACTACTGAAAAAAACAGAAGAAAAAGGAATATCTTTAGTAGAGGGATGGTATGACATATTCTGCTTCTGTTTGTTTCCTTTTTGAAGGAAATGAGGCCTCCACAATGCAAGAAATGGGTGTCTATGTTTATACAGAAAGGCCAGAGGAGTTCAAAGGGACAAGATACTACTCTACACTAGTACAACATATACTCTACACTATCAAATACACACACACATTTTTCTATGGAAAAACATCTGCTTAAAAATATAAAACCAGAATTTGGCTAACCTACTCATGCCAGTTTAAGCTTCAGAAGTAAGCTTCATTGTTAAAACTATTTATCATGTAAAGCTTTTGTGTGCAAACACTCTCTAACAATATCCTCAAGCAGAATTAGTGTCCTAGGCTGAGGTAAAATGAAGCCATAAAGGTAACCAAGAACATACTTCATGAAGGCACTTGAGGAACTGTTCCACTGTGAAACAACCAACAGGAATTGATAGTAACAATGATCAATTATATTTAAATCATAAATCACACCTACCTTATCTGAGGTTGTCTTTCAGAACAGTAAAACTTTGTTTAATTATACCTGAAACAAGCATAAATATTATTTTTTGTTTAAAAGAAATGTACAACATGCATGTTAATATCTTCTATTCCCAGACATGGTGTCAAAATAACTTCTAAAAAACAGCATTAAACAAACTCCAAATCCCCACTTGACTATCAAGTTGCTGTTTAATGTATCAAAAATTTGCTTGCATCATAACAAAAATCTCAGCCCGACAGAATGTTTTAATTAATTGTGTCAGAAAACTGTTACAAAAAGTAACAACACATGCTGACTACATGTCCACAGAATATGTGGACATTTGCATTAAATTGTTCCAGTTACTGCTACCACTATAGCCACAGCATTGTCTGCAGTCTGGATAAGGAGATTGAATGTTTGCCCACTTTCTTTGAGGTCCACCAATATTTACTGCCATCATTCCACATGCACCATTGCACTAACATATGCAACACCTTTCTTCTTAAATAATCCCACTGAAGTCAAGACCTTGAAGACACCAGTATGACCAGTTATTGGTCCAACATCTAATCAACAATAAAACGGAATGTAAACATTGAAATAATTTATTGCATACTGCCAAAAAGCGTGTAGAAGGAAAGCTAATGTTTGATGACATCTATTATTCATGCACTTGGAAAGCATTACCTTAAAGCAAATATTAGTCTTAAGCATTTGTCTTAAATCATTCCTGTAAAACCATTCTTTTGATGGTAATTTAGATGGTAATTTGAGACCACCCTGGTGTCTCATTTTGATTGAGTGTGTTTAATGAAAAGACAATTCTGCTAACTGAATGTCTGAGTAGCAAAATTAGGATATTCTTACCATTTTCCTATACAATTAATGTATTTTAATAAAAGGCCTGCATCTTTGTCTACATGAGATTTTTTTTCCACACTAACCCTCTAACACTTTTTCCCCACACTTTCCACACTAACTGCCTTCCATCACAAACATTATCACTAAACAAGAACAGAGGACATCTAATCACTCAAACAGCAGATAAGAAGAAAAAGATTTTATGTCAAACAAACTAGTTTTGCCATTGTTGGTCTTGTTACAGCAGTTATATTAGTTCTTGAGCAGCTGTAGAGCAAACATATTTTTGAGAGTCTTACATCTTTTCATGTTCAAACATACTTTTGTGTTGGACTCCAAAATATTTTTCCTACTTTTCTGAGATCCTCTGAATTTAAAAAAAAATTCTGAAGGAGGCTTTCATCTGTCAAACTGAATTCACTTTAAAACCAAAAGACATGATACATCTTTAGGCCAAATCTGTCTCCCTAAAAAGCAGAGACAGAGAGAATGAAAGAAAAAGAAACAACATTTTAATCCTTGCTGATGCTTTGTTTAGCAAAACAGACACCAAAATTCTGTGGTAGCTAGCACAAAAGACTAAGAGCAGCTGAATTACATAATAGCAAATAAACTAGGCCCTCACAGATGGAAAAGTTCTTCAATTAACTTTGTTAATTAAACAGAAAAATAGAAAAAGAGAGTGCACACTGCCTAGAAAGTGAAGGAAATGAAAAAATATTATTGTGCCTATTCAAGGAACAGATATTTTACCTGCTTAGGATGCAGCTACAATAACACAAATACAAAAGTAGAAGCTCTGAGTGAATGTGAGTGATGTTGCTTTGGGTAAGGATTCTGAGTTACAACCTCAGACACACTGTCACAACAAATACCATAAGATATTATGTGAATATATGCAAGAAAACCTGTAACAAAAGCCACTTGGCTAGAAGCTAAGTGTGCAGACAGCTTTTTGCTAGAATTTTCTAAAAACAACCCCCCTTTTCAAGTATTCATACACAAAATTGGGTTTGAAATACTATACTCTTTAGCTGTTTCAAATAAATGGTCTCTTATCAGTACAGGGCTCATATCCAAATTTGCTTGATCAGTTTGATGACTCACCACTTCTGACTTGCTAATCTGCTGTTTTATGAGTGTATTTACAAGTGCATGATATTTCACACCAAAGAGTCTGTCTCACCACTCTCTTTACACAGCAAAGATGCAGTATTTTCTGATTCATAAGCTAAATTTAGGAAAATACTTATTAATGCTAAAAACCAAAACCCCAAAGATGATGAACATCACTAAACACTAGCAAACACCCTTCAGGCCTATTTTTATTGCTTATTAGTATGCTAGAGACCCACTGAGCAGCTAGATCTGAGAGAGGAATCTCATTATGTTACTCACACAGGAAAATAATTTACTTAATAACTAAACACAAGGAGACTCAAACATGTAAAAATCATTGTAACAAACATACTCACATGTGTACCCACACACTCAAGGAACATTAATGACTTGATCCATAATCCCTGGTCTTCTGTGAATGAGTTACGCTACTCATAAAAAGCCAGTCAGGGTGTAAGAAACAACACAACTGTGTAAGCAAGTTAACTCAAATGGAGCACATGGTATATCCTGATACTCAGCTCAGGGTTATCTGGACCATATTTCCTTTTACCATGGCTACTCCTTTGACATGGATAGGAAGAGCAAGGTAATATGTTCTGTTCAAATGCCTTGCAAGATGGTATTTTTCAGTTCAAGACAATCTCAAGGAAAATGAAATACAAACCCTCCATCTCCTTCCTGTTTTGTGCCCACTCCTGTTAGAATGTGAAAGACACACAAAAGCCAAAGCTTTTCATTCTCATCACCCTCCCTGTTCTGAACAGCTCTATGCAGATTCCTTGAGAACATTAAAAGAAGTATCAAATGAGGCATAAATAATTTCTCTGACTGCTACTTTGGTCTTCAGCAGCTGATGTAATTAGAGCAACTTAATTAATTTCTTAACATGCATTGACATCAGCAAAAATAATACAAATTCATTTTAATATGAAGTTTAGTGTTCTGCTCTTGCAGGCACCTAAACAGGCAATTGCAAGGAAAGAGCATGAGAATGCTCTTTCATGAGATGAGATCAGAAATTACATGATATGAGATCAGAAAACCCTGAGAAGATTTTGCTTTGGCTTTAGCTTTCACTTTAATGGTATCTAAAAAACCAAAACCTCTGAAAACCCAAGTTTGATCAGACTGGCAGGAAAACTGAATTAAGATTTTGTATTAGCAGAGAACTTCGGTACATCTCCTTGAACAAAATGGAAGGAAAGGGAGTGGTTTTTTGAATGACAGCTCAATGATTTTTTCAGGAAAAAGGTGAAATATTTATTCAAAATACTCTTAGTAAGCTGCCCTTCAAATCACTATACACTGGAATGGACAATCCCAACCAGGTTAATTAAGCTGTTTTGCAGAGGAAACAAGTAAGTTTTTTTCTTGCTCGCAGTGATTTCATGTACAGCAACAGAAGTTGACATAAACATACTTCAAACTTAACTCAGGCATCATATAGGAAAACCAGGTCTTGGCTGATGTTTTCAACAAAATCCCATTAGCCTGAGGTCTCAAGAGAAATCTGAATCTTAGACAAATCAGGAGAAGCAAGCCTACAAAACACTAACATCTCCAAAGTTCTTCACAGACAGCCCCTTGTGCAAATGATAGGTTTCTTGGTGTAATAATAATTTTCAAGAAATTCCCTAAACTTTCTCTTCCCAATCTGAAACTAGAAAACCATATATAGCAGATGTCAGACAATCTTATTCCAAAAACTTACCAAACTATCCAGTCATCTTATCTAAAGAAGAAATGCCTTTTCAAGTGACCAAATCCATTAAATACAACTGNATCTCTGTGACTACAAAACTCTCAGGATATAAAGATATAAGGTAGCTGCCTGCAATGTAGCCCAAATTACAGGCTCCAGAAAACAAATTACATTACTGAATGGGAGTTTACTTCATAACATGTTTGCTGTTATTCTCAAAAGTAGTTAAATTTGGAGTTAAGTGATGACCTAAACTCATGACCTAAGTGATGAGCCAAATCACTTGCTACATACAACATGCAGAGTTCCTATTTTGAGAGTATCCTACTTCTAGAAATCCCGAATGATTCAACTGGATACAAGCATTACCTGCACAAGACTCAAGTCCCAGCACTGTGTAAACCAGTTGCATTTCTCAAAGAAAGATAAAGGACACCCTTTTAGAGCTACATCACTAGAATATTGTCCAGGCAGATGAATGAAATGAAATTATGAGGTATTTTGCTTTTAAACAAAGTACAGCTGCACAACAGGATTGTGTTTTAAGTCTTCCTAATATCTTGAAAAGGCTGAGCAATTCTGAAAATAATCTATTGCATGCTACCTCTATATTGGGAGGAAGGTTAGAAGTAAATAAAGCCCTTAGACCAGGGTTTTCTAATAGTATGCTTTACACAGAATTGTCTTTCAATGTATTTGGGACACTGTCTTGATTGTGATGTAAATGAACATAATTGAGGGAAATAAAAAATATTGTCCAAAAGAGCATTTCCAGATAAAAAATAAATTTTTCAACTCTCACCCAACTGACACACCAGCTCTACTGGACTACTATGCATTAAGACATATCATATATTTTCCTGCTATTTGGTTTTACCAACAGAAGTGAAGGTATGGTTACACTGTAAACCAAATGCAAGTAAAAACCCTTTAATATGACTAAGCTAAGGTAAAGTTTGGAACCTTGTAATTTTAAACTAAGAAAAAAAGTGCAACTAATAAACTGCTACCATTCCATCATTCTTCACAGCTTTTTGACTCCGTATGTCCCTATCCTCTGTCAATCTTTAGAATTTGAAATTATAATTACTTCAGGAAAAGAAAAATGCATCTGTCACTGCTGCCTCTATGCTTCTGAAATGTGCAGAAACTTGTTCCTGTAGGATTAATCATTTCAAGTACCAACTATTGAGCAACTATTCCAGAATCTATTCACCCTTCACTTGGCAATCTTGGAAGTTGTTAAAGGACCTGGTCTTGCAGAAATGCATTGTCTATACATTCTATACTAAGAGGAATAATCCTTTCCTTGAGGTGTGCTTGAAAAACACTGAGTATGCAGAGTCATTTAAAATATTATGACAATATTGGACTATAAAAAAAGCTTACCCTATTACACTGACAAATCTATATCAGCTTCTTTGCTACTGAACAGCTCAGCATATCACACCTTTTTGCAAAATACCACCCTAGTTTTAAATTAGAATGATCATGTTTTCTCTGAGAATGACGTGATGACAGCACGATTAAACAAATCCTTTCATGATCCTCATCAATATACCTGGAACTAAAACTCTCATCTTCGTGTTAGCAGTTTCCAAGTTAGCTAGATCAAAGTTGGCCACATTTTCCCCTGTAATGCTGACATGCTTGACAAAACCATGGCTGATAATTCAAACTCTGTTAGCCACTTATTATTAATGAATGGAGCATATCTCAGGCAATACCCAATTATCCTGAATTTATAATTATTTTTTAAGTTATCTTTTCTTTACTCCTGAGAAGTAGAAACATTTTTCAGCATTAATTACAACTGATCTATAACTGACTTCAACATGAACTAAAAACTACAGCTGATCTAAGAATGTAACACTGCAGTTATTTTTCTGAAAAAGCAATCCTAAAGTATCTATAGAACACTTAGACTTTATGCCAGGAGAAAAATGGGTAATGACTTCTAGAAATGCTGAAGTCAGTGGGACTGATAGGAACAGACTAGATCTTTCCACTTAAAATATTTAATTAAAACTATGGCACAGTAATATTCAGATACTAGGAAAAGCTGATATTTTGTTAATGTCTAAATCTTAACAAAGAAAAATTAACTACAAGGAAATCATTACCAATAATGCTTTGGGTGTGGCAAGTTGCAAACTACACAAAGGCTTCAAATTTCTGTGCACAATGCTGAACTAGCCCACAAAGAATTACATTCCTGTGAGACACACAATGTGTTATTCTTCAGTACAAACACAAAACAGAACTTTGTCCCTGGAAGCTGCTTTTTCTCAAGGGCTTCATTCTATGCAGCCCTTTCCCACAGCTATTCAAGGCTTCCCTGTATCCTGCAGCCTTCTCCTGTTACATCCTCAGCACAAGAAACTGACCACAAAAAAGTGCTTTTTATAATTATTCGTTTTTAAGAACACTTCACAATAATCTCAGGGCTGGCTAGCCACAGGTCCTCCAGCCTTCAGAACAGCAGGCTATCCGATTACAATTAGCAAATCATTTTAATGGATTTAAAGTAGAATTACCAAATCATTATTTGCCCTGCACTAATGGCTAGACATTTCAGTAAAAAGGGGTCACATTTCTTCAGTACCTGGGCCAAAATATGAAATAAAATCTAGCTACCAAATAGGATTACAAACAAATAAAGTAATGTTATTCTAGATTTTTTGAAGCGTGGGACATTTGCAGCAATAATATTTTCTAATCTTCAGGCAACTACATTCCCTTTACCTTTTAAAAGTACATTTAAATCATCCCCATAATTTATGAATGGAACGCTTAAATTTTGCTTAACTCTAACATCAATCTCTTTTTCTTTCTAGTATAAAATGCACTTTGACTTTCTCTAATCAGAACCCCATTGCATTTAATTGGTAGGTCATGGTAGCTCACAATCTAGCAAGTAAACTCGTAGTGGTTAGAGCTGGGTTTTTTTGAGTTGAGTTTTGTTTTTAGTTTTCAAATTGGAAATACAATTCCAAAAACCTGTTACTTAAGATAACACCCAACACAGCTGGTGTTTTCCAAACTGATTACCATAAATAACCATAAGCAGAATTAATGCTATGTTTTGTCACATAATTCTGTCCTAATTAAAATCTACACATTCCTTCAGCTCATTCAGTCAATTCTTCCAGACAGCTAAAGCTTGCCTCTTTCAACTTTCTTTTTCACATCTTCTTCCATCTGTTTCTTATCAATATTAGTCATCTTATGTTTAAAATTAAAACCACCTTATTTCTCAAAGAGACCAATAACATTGCAGTTTTCATAGCTGCTACTGCAAAATATGGGGACAAGCTACCATTTGGTGATACCAAATGTACTGAACTGGACATGGCTATCACAGAGGCACAGTTAATTTCTTTACTTAGGTAACAACAGATTATGAACTTGTGACAAATAATGGAATACCCTCATATATTGGACTAAACAACTACTTTACTGTTAGAAAGTAGTGTACACTTAATTCTTGAAGAATCTTACCAACATCAGACTCTTTCAAATTACTTGAACTGGAACTGCTTGAATTGTCCACTATGTCTATCTCATTGTCTAATTCAGAGAATTACATAAAAATGAAAATGCACATAAAAGTGAAAATAAAGAACCCACCTCTGTTCAGCATGATAGCACCTCATGCTTCTTTTGCTAATGTCTACCTTTCTCCATAGTCCTGTCATCCTCTACCAGGATTGCTTCATATGTTCTTTCCTCATCTTTTTCATGTGCAGACTGACAACTGTCAATTGGAAGGTCAGTATTTTCTGAAAATTCACTTTTGCAACTGGCTGCTCCACTGCTGCTATGATGCAGACTCAACTTCTCATCATTTTTCTGACAAGAAAGAACAAAAGGGCCATGTTAGATATTGTTCTTTTCCAACACACATTAGGAAATCCAAAAATTGCAGTCACTTGCGCATACACACATAAAACTAGACTTAGCTGCTAGTCCAGGACTGCACAGTACTGTGCAGTGAACAGCCTGGTTCAGTTACTGATTCTAAATTTAGAGCAAGACTTTCGAACTCTTAAACTAAAGAAATTATTTCTTTACATATAAGGCTTTGTTCTTGATGACAGTCTTTTCACAACAAGCACTGAAAGTGAGAAAAATGAAACTAATCACAGAGCAGAAGCGAATACTGAACAAAAGAAAAATAACAGACTGGACAAAGGTAGGAGGTTCCCAGGGACAAGCATTGGTAGATTTGTTCTCTTCCATCTTAGATAAACAGCAGTCCAGTTCTGGAAAATGCAAAACCTGCGTAACAGTCAAGATAGTAGTAAAATATGAAGTGAACTTGATACAATGTTGTCATGGTTTGACACTGGCCCAATGCCAGGCACCCACAGGAGTCGGGAGTCGCCTGCTCACCCTCCCCTGTCGCAGCTGGGCAAAGGAGGGAAAAGGAAAGAAAAAGTTAATGAAGGCTTCATGAGTGAGGTAAGGACCAGGAGAAATATTTCATGGGCAAAACAGGCCCAACTTTAGTTGCAAAGTGAAGTTTATTACAGGATCAGAGGAGGATAATGAGAGGTAACAGAAGCCCTTAAAACACCTTTTCCCCCCAGCCCCTCCCTCCTTCCCACTGACAGTGCAGAGAGACAGGGAATGGGGGTTTTGGTCAGTTCATCACAGAGATTTTCTTCTGCTGCTCAGGGAGATGAGTCCTGCCCCTGTGAGGCCGTGGGGTCCCTTCCACAGGAGACAGTTCTCCATGAATTTCCCTGGCGTGGGTCCATGCTCATGAGCATCAGCCAAACTGCACATGTTGCAATGTGAGTCCCTGCCACGGGCACACAGTCCTCCCAAAACTGCTGTGATGTCGGTCTCTCTTTCTACAGGGTGCACTCCTCCAAGGACAGGCTGCTCCAGCCTGGGGGCAGGGCCCCTCTCTCTCCACCAGGTCTCCCACTGGATTACAGCCTGCTCCAGGCATCCACCTGCTCCTGCATGGGCA
>VWZP01003542.1:0-25797 GCA_013396995.1 Dicaeum eximium | reverse complement strand
TCTTCCACCACTTCCCTTGCTCCTTAGCAAGGGAAGTGGTGATCAAGGCCCAAAGGCTGCCACAGCTCTACAAGGCTTTTCACACCCCTCCCACTTTTTCCACAGACACACCTTGTTAGGCTCTCTCTGNGGCTCTCTCTGCAGACCCAGGTGCTGCACTCAATCATTCCACTGCGTCTCCATCGCACCTAAGTCCCTTCTGCAATTCTCACCCTTTGGCTCAGCCTTTCTGATGATGCAGCAGGGCAGCCCCAGTGTCCTGCTCTCTGTGTCACCAAAGAGGTGGCAGCCCCAACATTCCCCTCTCTCTTACACCACTGCTATTGAAGGCCCAGCCTTGCTCCCTTGCCCTGTCAGTGACAGCACAGCAGTGGCAGCCCTAGCATTCCCCCCTCTTTGACAACACAGGCCTAGCAGCCCCAGCGGTCCACTCTGTCTGACACCACAGAACCGGCAGCGTCAACATTCCACTCTCTCTGACATCACAGCAGTGGCAGAATTAGCATTCCCCCCTCTGTGACACCGCAGCAGTGGCAGCCCTAGCATTCCCCCCTCTTTGACAACACACACCTAGCAGCGCCAGCATTCCACTCTCTGTGACACCACAGAAGTGGCAGCCCCAGCATTCCACTCTCTGTGGCTCACTTGCCAGCGGACTTGCGCACACACCAGCAGACACTTGTACACACCCGCGGGCACTCTCGCACACCTGTGGGCACGCTCGCACGCCTGCACACACAAGTGAACATCTGTAGACATTTGCACACTCGTGGGCACTCTGGCACACCCGCGGACACGCTGGCATGCCCACGGGCACGCTGGAACGCCCACACACACCCGTGCACGTCCGCGGGCACACTTGCACACTTGCGGGAGGGCTGGCACACCCGCGGGCATGCTGGCATGCCCACACACACCTGTGCCCACCCGCAGGCATAATTGCACACCCGCAGGCACACTGGCAAGCCCATGGACACACTGGCACGCCCATGGGCAGGCTGGTATGCCCAAACACACCCATGCCCACCCGCGGGCACACTTGAACTCCTGTAAACATGCTGGCATGCCTGCACACAGCCATGCACACCCATGGGCATCCTGGGATGCCAGCGGGCACGCTGGCACACCCGCACACATTTGTGCACACCCGCGGGCACATTCGCAAACCCGCGGGCACGCTCGTAGGCCCCCAATCCCCTGTGCATGAACGCTGGCACACCCGCAAACACGCTGGCATGCCAATGGGCATGCTGGCATGCCCGCACACACCAGTGCACACCCGTAGGCAAAATTGCATACCCGCAGGCATGCTGGCACGACTGCAGGCACGCTCGCATGCCCGCACACATTCGTGCACACCTGCTGACACAATTGCACACCCGTGGGCACGCTTGCATGCTCATGGGCATGATGGCACGCCTGCACACACCGGTGCACACCCGCGGGAACAATTGCACACCTGCAGGCTTGCTGGCATGCCTGCGTGCACACTTGCACAGCCACAGGAACGCTGGAACATGGGAGGGCGCGCTGGCATGCCCACACACACCCACACACAACCACGGNGGAACGCTGGAACATGGGAGGGCGCGCTGGCATGCCCACACACACCCAAGCACAGCCACGGGCATGCCGGCACATCTGCGGGCGAGCTGGCATGCCCGCACACACTCGTGCAGACTCGCGGGCAAAACTGTAAACCCACGGTCATGCTGCCATGCCTACGGGCACGCTGGCACACTTCCGGGCACACTTGCACAGCCGCTGGCACACTGGAACATCTGCAGGTGCGCTGGCACGCCCACACAGACCCATGCACAGCCACGGGCACGCTGACACACCTGCGGGCATCCTGGCACACCTGAATACACCCGTGCACACTTGTGGGCACAATTGCACTCACACGGACATGCTGGCACGGCTGCAGACACGCTGGCACACCTACAGGCACGCTGGCACGCCGGCACACACTAGTGCACACCCGCGGGTACAATTGCACATCCGCGAGCACGCTGGCATGCCCGTGGACACGCTAACATNGGCTCTCTCTGCAGACCCAGGTGCTGCACTCAATCATTCCACTGCGTCTCCATCGCACCTAAGTCCCTTCTGCAATTCTCACCCTTTGGCTCAGCCTTTCTGATGATGCAGCAGGGCAGCCCCAGTGTCCTGCTCTCTGTGTCACCAAAGAGGTGGCAGCCCCAACATTCCCCTCTCTCTTACACCACTGCTATTGAAGGCCCAGCCTTGCTCCCTTGCCCTGTCAGTGACAGCACAGCAGTGGCAGCCCTAGCATTCCCCCCTCTTTGACAACACAGGCCTAGCAGCCCCAGCGGTCCACTCTGTCTGACACCACAGAACCGGCAGCGTCAACATTCCACTCTCTCTGACATCACAGCAGTGGCAGAATTAGCATTCCCCCCTCTGTGACACCGCAGCAGTGGCAGCCCTAGCATTCCCCCCTCTTTGACAACACACACCTAGCAGCGCCAGCATTCCACTCTCTGTGACACCACAGAAGTGGCAGCCCCAGCATTCCACTCTCTGTGGCTCACTTGCCAGCGGACTTGCGCACACACCAGCAGACACTTGTACACACCCGCGGGCACTCTCGCACACCTGTGGGCACGCTCGCACGCCTGCACACACAAGTGAACATCTGTAGACATTTGCACACTCGTGGGCACTCTGGCACACCCGCGGACACGCTGGCATGCCCACGGGCACGCTGGAACGCCCACACACACCCGTGCACGTCCGCGGGCACACTTGCACACTTGCGGGAGGGCTGGCACACCCGCGGGCATGCTGGCATGCCCACACACACCTGTGCCCACCCGCAGGCATAATTGCACACCCGCAGGCACACTGGCAAGCCCATGGACACACTGGCACGCCCATGGGCAGGCTGGTATGCCCAAACACACCCATGCCCACCCGCGGGCACACTTGAACTCCTGTAAACATGCTGGCATGCCTGCACACAGCCATGCACACCCATGGGCATCCTGGGATGCCAGCGGGCACGCTGGCACACCCGCACACATTTGTGCACACCCGCGGGCACATTCGCAAACCCGCGGGCACGCTCGTAGGCCCCCAATCCCCTGTGCATGAACGCTGGCACACCCGCAAACACGCTGGCATGCCAATGGGCATGCTGGCATGCCCGCACACACCAGTGCACACCCGTAGGCAAACTTGCATACCCGCAGNAGGCAAAATTGCATACCCGCAGGCATGCTGGCACGACTGCAGGCACGCTCGCATGCCCGCACACATTCGTGCACACCTGCTGACACAATTGCACACCCGTGGGCACGCTTGCATGCTCATGGGCATGATGGCACGCCTGCACACACCGGTGCACACCCGCGGGAACAATTGCACACCTGCAGGCTTGCTGGCATGCCTGCGTGCACACTTGCACAGCCACAGGAACGCTGGAACATGGGAGGGCGCGCTGGCATGCCCACACACACCCAAGCACAGCCACGGGCATGCCGGCACATCTGCGGGCGAGCTGGCATGCCCGCACACACTCGTGCAGACTCGCGGGCAAAACTGTAAACCCACGGTCATGCTGCCATGCCTACGGGCACGCTGGCACACTTCCGGGCACACTTGCACAGCCGCTGGCACACTGGAACATCTGCAGGTGCGCTGGCACGCCCACACAGACCCATGCACAGCCACGGGCACGCTGACACACCTGCGGGCATCCTGGCACACCTGAATACACCCGTGCACACTTGTGGGCACAATTGCACTCACACGGACATGCTGGCACGGCTGCAGACACGCTGGCACACCTACAGGCACGCTGGCACGCCGGCACACACTAGTGCACACCCGCGGGTACAATTGCACATCCGCGAGCACGCTGGCATGCCCGTGGACACGCTAACATGCCCACGGGCACACTGGCACGCCCTCACACACCCGTGCACAACCACAGGAACACTTGTGCACTCGCCGGCACGCTGGCACGACTGGGGGTGCGCTGAAACACCAGCACTCATCCGTGCATGCCCAAGGGCACAAGTGCACATTTGTGGGAACACTGGCAAGCCCACACACACACGTGCACACCCGCGGGCAAAAAAGCACCCCCGCAGGCAGGCTGGCATGCCCGCGGGCACACTGGCACGCCTCCGGGCACACTTTCACACCTGCGGAAACGCTGGCATGCCCGCCGACATGCTGGTACGCCCACGGACATGCTGGCACTCCCGCACAGCCCCATGCACACCTGCGGGCACCCTGGCACGCACGCAGAAATGCTGGCATGCCCACGGGTATACTGGAACACACGCTGGTATGCTGGCATGCCCACGGGCATGCTGGCACGCCTGCAGACACACTAGCGCACCCACAGGCATGCTGGTATGCCCGCACACCCCCGTGCACACACGCGGTCATGCTGGCACCCCCGCAGACACCCTGGCAGGCCCACGGGCACGCTGAAACGCTCACTGGCACTTCTGCACATAGCCGTGCACACCCGCAGGCACACTTGAACTCCGGCGGGCAGGCCGGCACGACTGCGAAAACTCTGGCACATCTGCAGGCGTGCTGGCACACCCGCGGGCACACTTGCAAGGCCACGGGCCCGCTGGCATGTTTGCGGACACGCTGGCACGCCGACAGGCATGCTGGCATTCCTGCACACACCAATGAACACCCGCGAGCACACTTGCACACCCGCGGACACGCTGGCACGCCCACAGGCATGCTGGCATGCCTGCACACCCCCTTGCACAACTGTGGGCACTCTGGCACGCCCACGGGCACGCTTGCCCCCCCGCACAGACAAGTGTACCCCCCTGGGCACACCTGCACACCCGCGGGCACGCAGGCACGCCCATGGGCGCATTGGCACAACCGTGGGAATGCTGGCTCGCACGCGGACACCCTGGCATGCCGACGGGGATGCTGGCTGACTGTGCCCGCGAGTGTGCCCGGGTTTGTATGGGCGTGCCAGCGTTCCCGTGGGTTTCCAAGTGTGTCCGCAGGTGTGCCATCNCGCCCACAGGCATGCTGGCATGCCTGCACACCCCCTTGCACAACTGTGGGCACTCTGGCACGCCCACGGGCACGCTTGCCCCCCCGCACAGACAAGTGTACACCCCTGGGCACACCNGTGGGTGTGCAATCGTTCCCGTGGGCATGGCAGCGTATCCGCGGGCGTGCCAGTGTGCCCATGGGTGTGCAAGGGTGCCCTGGGATGTGCCATCGTGCCTGTGGGTGTGCCAGCGTGTCTCCTGGCGTGCCACCGTGCCCATGGGCGTGCAAGTGTTTCCATGGCTGTGCCATTGTGCCTGTGGGCGTGCCATCGGTCCTTTGAGTGTGGTAGCATGCTCATGTGCATGCCAGCATGCCCACAGGCGTGCCATTGTGTCCGTGGGCGAGCCAGCGTGCCGGTGGCCATGCAAGTGTTCCCGCGGCTGTCCTATCGCATGCCCACGGGCACAATGGCACACCTGCGGGCACACTTTGACGCACACAGGCATGCTGGTGCGCCTACAGGCACGATGGCACACCTGCGGGTACACTTGAACACCCACGGGAACGCTGGAAGGCCCATGGGAATGCTGTCACGCCCACAGACATGGTTGCACGCCCACGGGAACGCTGGCACACCTCGGGGCACACTTAGACCACTAGCATGTTGGCACGCCTACGTGCATGATGGCATGCCCGCGGGCACGCTGGCATGCCCACAGGCAGGATGGCACACCTGCAGGTACACTTGGACACCACAGGCACACTGGCACGCCCAACGGCACGATGGCATGCCCACTGGTGAGATGGCACGCCCGCGGGCACATTTACATGCCCACCGTCATGTTGGAATGCCAACGGGTATGCTGGCGCGCCCCCGGGCACGCCGCCACGCTCACAGGCACGATAGCATGCCCATGAGCACACTGGCATGCCCACGGGAACGCTGGCACGACCACGGGAATGATGGCACACCCGCGGGCACATTTACATGCCCACCGTCATGTTGGAATGCCAACGGGTATGCTGGCGCGCCCCCGGGCACGCCGGCACGCCCACAGGCACAATGGCACACCTGCGGGCACACTTGCATGTCCACGGACAGGCTGGCACACCTAGAAGAACGCTGGAATGCCCATGGGCATGATGCAACACCTGCAGACACACTTGGATGCCCACGGGCACACTGGCAGGCCCAAGGGCACGATGGCATGCCCACTGGCACGATGGCACACCCGCGGGCACATTTGCATGCCCACCGGAACGTTGGCACTCCAACGGGCATGCTGGCACACGCACGGGCACGCCGCCACGCTCACAGGCACGATAGCATGCCCATGAGCACACTGGCATGCCCACGGGAACGCTGGCACGACCACGGGAATGATGGCACACCTGTGGGCACACTTAGATGCCCACGGGCATGCTGGCATACCTACGTGCACGATGGAACACCTACGGACACACTTGGATGCCCACAGGCACGCTGGCACACCCAAGCGAGTGATGGCACACCTCGGGCACACTTGCATGCCCACGGGCACGCTGGCACGCCCGCGGAAAAGCTGGCATGCCCCCGGACACGCTGGCACACCCACGGGCACGCTGGCAGGCTCATGGGCATGATGGCACACCCGCGGGCACATTTGCATGCCCACCGGAACGTTGGCACTCCAACGGGCATGCTGGCACACGCACGGGCACGCCGCCACGCTCACAGGCACGATAGCATGCCCATGAGCACACTGGCATGCCCACGGGAACGCTGGCACGACCACGGGAATGATGGCACACCTGTGGGCACACTTAGATGCCCACGGGCATGCTGGCATACCTACGTGCACGATGGAACACCTACGGACACACTTGGATGCCCACAGGCACGCTGGCACACCCAAGCGAGTGATGGCACACCTCGGGCACACTTGCATGCCCACGGGCACGCTGGCACGCCCGCGGAAAGGCTGGCATGCCCCCGGGCACGCTGGCACACCCACGGGCACGCTGGCAGGCTCATGGGCATGATGGCACACCCGCGGGCAAACTTGCATGCCCACGGGTACGCTGGCACACCGAGGGGAACGCTGAAACACCCACGGGCCTGATGCAACACCTGAGGACACACTTGGACGCCCATGGGCACTCTGGCACGCCCACAGGAATGATGGCACACCTCGGACACACTTGCATGCCCTCGGGCAGGCTGGCATGCCCGCGGACACGCTGGAACGCCCACGGGCACGCTGGCAGGCCCACGGGAATGATGGAACACCTGCGGGCACACTTGGACACCCACGGGCATGCTGGCAGACCCACATGAAGGCTGGCTCGCCCACAAACACGCTGGCACACTTACGGGAAAGCCAGCACGGTCACGGGCACGATGGCACCCCTGCGGACACACTTCGACGCTCACGGGCACGCTGGCACGCCCACGGACACGTCTCCACAGCCCCGGGCATGCCGGCATGCCTGCGGGCTCACTTGAATGCCCACAGGCACGCTTCCACGCTCATGGGCACGCCNGACACGTCTCCACAGCCCCGGGCATGCCGGCATGCCTGCGGGCTCACTTGAATGCCCACAGGCATGCTGGGCAGCCCTGCGGGAAAGATGGCACCCCTGCAGTCACACTTGGATGCCCGTGGACATGCTGGCATGACCACACTCACGCTGGCATGCCCACGGGATCGATGGCACACCTGTGGGAGCACTTGGACGCCCACAGGCACGCTTCCACGCTCATGGGCACGCCGGCATGCCCACAGGCATGATGGCACACCCGTGGGCACACTTGCATACCCACAGGTACGCTGGTACGCCCGCGGACTCACTGGCATGCCCACAGGTGCCCTGGCACACCCGCGGGCTCACTTGTACGCCCACGGGCACGCTGGCAGACCTGTGGGCACTCTGGAAGACCCAATGGCAGGATGTCACACCCGCGGTAACACTTGCACACACACGGGCACCATGGTACTCCCGCAGACTTGCTGGCATGGCCACAGGCACACTTGCATGCACACGGGCACACTGGCATGCCCACAGGAACAATGGCACACCTGCAGGCACACTTGGACACCCACAGTCAAGCTGGCATGCCCACGGGCATGATGGAACGCCCACGGGCATGATGGCACACCCGCGGGCAGAGTTCCATGCCCATCGGCACACTGGCACGCCCATGGGCCTGCTCGTACGCCCACGGGAACGCTGGCACAATTGCGGGAACACTTGGATGCCCACAGGCAAGCTGGCATGCCCACGGGAATGATGGAATGCCCACGGGCACGATGGCACACCCTTGCAGGCACAGTTCCATGCCCATTGGCATGCTGACGCGCCCATGGGCACACTGGCACGCCCACGGGCACGCTGGAACGTTCCTGGGCAAGATGGCACGCCCGTGGGCACAATTGGACGCCCACGGGCATGCGGGCATGCCCACGAGCACGCTGGCATGCCCACCGGCAGGCTGGCACGCCTATGGGCACGATGGCACACCCATGGGCACAGTTGCCTGTGGCGCTCCAAGTGTGCCCGCAGGTGTGCCCTCGTTCCTATGGGTGTGCCAGCCTTCCCGTAGGCCTGCTGGCATTCCCGTTGGCGTCCAAGTCTGCCCGGAGGTGTGCCATCGTGCCCTTGGGTGTGCCAGCGTGCCCACGGGCCTGCAAGTGTGCCCGCGGGCATGCCACCATACCCGTGCACGTGCCTTCATGCCCGTGGGCGTGCCATCGTGCCTGGGGACATGCCACCGTGCCCATGGGAGTGCCCGCCTGCCTATGGGCATCNGGGCACGATGGCACACCCATGGGCACAGTTGCCTGTGGCGCTCCAAGTGTGCCCGCAGGTGTGCCCTCGTTCCTATGGGTGTGCCAGCCTTCCCGTAGGCCTGCTGGCATTCCCGTTGGCGTCCAAGTCTGCCCGGAGGTGTGCCATCGTGCCCTTGGGTGTGCCAGCGTGCCCACGGGCCTGCAAGTGTGCCCGCGGGCATGCCACCATACCCGTGCACGTGCCTTCATGCCCGTGGGCGTGCCATCGTGCCTGGGGACATGCCACCGTGCCCATGGGAGTGCCCGCCTGCCTATGGGCATCCAAGAGTGCCCGCAGGTGTGCCAGCGTGCCCGTGTGCCTGCCAGTGTTCTCATGGGTGTGCCATCGTGCCCTCAGGCGTGCCATCGTACATGTGGGTGTGCAAGCATGCCAATGGGCCTCCAAGTGTGCCTGTAGGTTTGCCATCATTCCCGTAGGCGTACCAGCATGTCTTCGGGCCTGCTAGCATGCCCCTGGGAGTCCAAGTGTTCCCTCAGGTGTGCCATCGTTTCTGTGGGCTTGCCAGCATGCCCGTTGGCATGCCAGTGTGCTTGTGGTGATGCCAGCATGCCCGCGGGCTTGTCATCGTTCCCGTGGGCGTGCCACCGTGCCCGTGGTCATGCCAGCATGCCTGCGAATGTGCCAAACTTCCCCGTGGGCGTACCAGCGGGACCGTGGGTGTACCAGCGTGTCCGAGGGCGTGCCAGCATTCCCCTGGGCCTGCCAGGGTTCTCATGGGTGTCCAAGTGTGCCCGCAGGTGTGCCATCATGCCCGTGGATGTGCCAGCAAGTCCCTAGGAATGCCAGCATGCCTGTGGGCGTGCCTGCGTGTCAGTGGGTACGCCAGGAGTCCCGGGGGCGTCCACATATACCCACGGGTTTGCCAGCATGCCCGTGTGTGTGCCAGCGTGCCCGTGGGCATGCAAGTGTGCCAGCAGGTGTGCCATCTAGCTCGTGGGCTTGCCAGCATGCCCATGGGCGTGCAAGTTTTCCCGTGGGTGTCCCATCGTGTCAGTGGGCATGGCAGAGTGCATGTAGGTGTGCCAGCGTGCCTGTAGGCAAGCAAGTGTGCCTGCGGGCATGCCAGCATACCCATAGGCATGCAAGTGTTCCTGCGGGTGTGCCATCCTGCCTTTGGGCGTGCCAGCGTGCCCGTGGGTGTGCCCGCGTGCTCGCGTGCATCCATGGGTGCCCCCAGGTGTGCCAGCATGCCATTTGGTGTGCCAGCGTGCCCATGGGCATACCAGCGTGCCCGTGAGCATGCAAATGTGCCTGCAGGTGTGCCATTGTGTCCGCAGGTTTGCCACCGTGCCCCTGGGCGTGCCAGGGTGTGCGTGAGCGTGCCAGTGCGTCCGTGGGCGTGCCAGCGTTTCTGTGGGCCTGGCAGTGTTCCCATGGGCGTCCAGGTGTTTCTGCAGGTGTGCCATGATGCCCGTGGGCGTGCCAGCATGCCCGAGCGTGTGCCATCATGCCCGTGGGTGTACCATCGTGCCCGTGGGCATGCCAGCGTGTCCGCGGGCGAGCCAGCGTGCCAGTGGGCATGCCTACAGGTCAGCAGGCACGCCAGCAGTCCCGGGGGCATCCACGTGTACCCGCGGGTTTGCCAGTGTGCCCGTGGGCGTGCCAGTGAGTCCGCGGGTGAGCCAGCATGCTCGTGGACGAGCCAGTGTGCCCGCAGGTGTGCCACCATGCTTGTCGGCTTGCCAGCGTGCCCGTGGGCATGCCAGCGTGTCCGCGGGCGAGCCAGCGTGCCAGTGGGCATGCCTACAGGTCAGCAGGCACGCCAGCAGTCCCGGGGGCATCCACGTGTACCCGCGGGTTTGCCAGTGTGCCCGTGGGCGTGCCAGTGAGTCCGCGGGTGAGCCAGCATGCTCGTGGACGAGCCAGTGTGCCCGCAGGTGTGCCACCATGCTTGTCGGCTTGCCAGCGTGCCCGTGGGCATTCAAGTGTTCCCGCAGGTGAGCCATCGTTCCCGTGGTTGTGCCAGCATGCCTGCGGGCGTGCCATGCCCGTGGCCGTTCCATCGCGCCCGTGGGCGATTGAGCGTGCTCATGGGCATTCCAGCGTGTCCGTGGGCATGCAAGTGTGCCCGCAGGTGTGCCATCGTGCTAGTGGGCATTCCAGCGTGTCCGTGGGCATGCAAGTGTGCCCGCAGGTGTGCCATCGTGCTAGTGGGCATTCCAGCGTGTCCGTGGGCATGCAAGTGTGCCCGCGGGTGTGCCATCGTGCCCGTGGGCATGCCAGCGTGCCCGTGGGCATTCAAGTGTTCCCGCAGGTGAGCCATCGTTCCCGTGGTTGTGCCAGCATGCCTGCGGGCGTGCCATGCCCGTGGCCGTTCCATCGCGCCCGTGGGCGATTGAGCGTGCTTATGGGCATTCCAGCGTGTCCGTGGGCATGCAAGTGTGCCCGCGGGTGTGCCATCGTGCCCGTGGGCATGCCAGCGTGCCCGTGGGCATTCAAGTGTTCCCGCAGGTGAGCCATCGTTCCCGTGGTTGTGCCAGCATGCCTGCGGGCGTGCCATGCCCGTGGCCGTTCCATCGCGCCCGTGGGCGATTGAGCGTGCTTATGGGCATTCCAGCGTGTCCGTGGGCATGCAAGTGTGCCCGCGGGTGTGCCATCGTGCCCGTGGGCATGCCAGCGTGCCCGTGGGCATTCAAGTGTTCCCGCAGGTGAGCCATCGTTCCCGTGGTTGTGCCAGCATGCCTGCGGGCGTGCCATGCCCGTGGCCGTTCCATCGCGCCCGTGGGCGATTGAGCGTGCTTATGGGCATTCCAGCGTGTCCGTGGGCATGCAAGTGTGCCCGCGGGTGTGCCATCGTGCCCGTGGGCATGCCAGCGTGCCCGTGGGCATTCAAGTGTTCCCGCAGGTGAGCCATCGTTCCCGTGGTTGTGCCAGCATGCCTGCGGGCGTGCCATGCCCGTGGCCGTTCCATCGCGCCCGTGGGCGATTGAGCGTGCTTATGGGCATTCCAGCGTGTCCGTGGGCATGCAAGTGTGCCCGCGGGTGTGCCATCGTGCCCGTGGGCATGCCAGCGTGCCCGTGGGCATTCAAGTGTTCCCGCAGGTGAGCCATCGTTCCCGTGGTTGTGCCAGCATGCCTGCGGGCGTGCCATGCCCGTGGCCGTTCCATCGCGCCCGTGGGCGATTGAGCGTGCTTATGGGCATTCCAGCGTGTCCGTGGGCATGCAAGTGTGCCCGCGGGTGTGCCATCGTGCCCGTGGGCATGCCAGCGTGCCCGTGGGCATTCAAGTGTTCCCGCAGGTGAGCCATCGTTCCCGTGGTTGTGCCAGCATGCCTGCGGGCGTGCCATGCCCGTGGCCGTTCCATCGCGCCCGTGGGCGATTGAGCGTGCTTATGGGCATTCCAGCGTGTCCGTGGGCATGCAAGTGTGCCCGCGGGTGTGCCATCGTGCCCGTGGGCATGCCAGCGTGCCCGTGGGCATTCAAGTGTTCCCGCAGGTGAGCCATCGTTCCCGTGGTTGTGCCAGCATGCCTGCGGGCGTGCCATGCCCGTGGCCGTTCCATCGCGCCCGTGGGCGATTGAGCGTGCTTATGGGCATTCCAGCGTGTCCGTGGGCATGCAAGTGTGCCCGCGGGTGTGCCATCGTGCCCGTGGGCATGCCAGCGTGCCCGTGGGCATTCAAGTGTTCCCGCAGGTGAGCCATCGTTCCCGTGGTTGTGCCAGCATGCCTGCGGGCGTGCCATGCCCGTGGCCGTTCCATCGCGCCCGTGGGCGATTGAGCGTGCTTATGGGCATTCCAGCGTGTCCGTGGGCATGCAAGTGTGCCCGCGGGTGTGCCATCGTGCCCGTGGGCATGCCAGCGTGCCCGTGGGCATTCAAGTGTTCCCGCAGGTGAGCCATCGTTCCCGTGGTTGTGCCAGCATGCCTGCGGGCGTGCCATGCCCGTGGCCGTTCCATCGCGCCCGTGGGCGATTGAGCGTGCTTATGGGCATTCCAGCGTGTCCGTGGGCATGCAAGTGTGCCCGCGGGTCTGCCATCGTGCCCGTCGGCGTGCCCGCATGCCCGTGGCCATGCAAATTTGCCTGGAGGTGTGCCAGCGTACCCTTGGGCGTGCCAGCATGTCTGTGGGCGTGCCAGTGTGCCCGTGGGCGTCCATGTATTCCCGCAGGTGTGCCAACATTCCTGTGGGCGTGCCAGCAAGACCATCGCCGTGCCAGCGTGCCCGTGGGCATTCAAGTGTTCCCGCAGGTGAGCCATCGTTCCCGTGGTTGTGCCAGCATGCCTGCGGGCGTGCCATGCCCGTGGCCNTGCCCGCATGCCCGTGGCCATGCAAATTTGCCTGGAGGTGTGCCAGCGTACCCTTGGGCGTGCCAGCATGTCTGTGGGCGTGCCAGTGTGCCCGTGGGCGTCCATGTATTCCCGCAGGTGTGCCAACATTCCTGTGGGCGTGCCAGCAAGACCATCGCCGTGCCAGCGTGCCCGTGGGCATTCAAGTGTTCCCGCAGGTGAGCCATCGTTCCCGTGGTTGTGCCAGCATGCCTTCGGGCGTGCCATGCCCGTGGCCGTTCCATCGCGCCCGTGGGCGATTGAGCGTGCTCATGGGCATTCCAGCGTGTCCGTGGGCATGCAAGTGTGCCCACGGGTGTGCCATTATGCCCGTGGGTGTGGCTACGTTACCGTGGGCGTTCCAGTGTTTCTGTGGGCGTGCCAGCATTCCTGTCGGCCTTCCAGGGTTCCCGTGGGCATCAAAGTGTGCCCGCAGGTAGTCCATCGTTTCCTTGGACTTGCCAGCATTCCCGTGGGCATCCAAGTATGCCCGCAAGTATGCCATCTTTCCCCTGGGTGTGCCAGCGTGGCCGTGGGCCACCAAGTGTGCCCGCCAGTGTGCCATCAATCCCGTCAGCGTGGGAGCATGCTTTGGGCGCTCCAGCTTGCATGTGGATGTCTGCCCGCCAGTGTGCCATCAATCCCGTCAGCGTGGGAGCATGCTTTGGGCGCTCCAGCTTGCATGTGGATGTCTAAGTGTGTCCGCAGGTGTGCCATCGTTCCCATGGCCGTGTCAATGTCCCCGTGCCAGTGTGCCCCTAGCCAAGCAAGTGTGCTTGCGGGTCTGCCATTGTGCCCGTGGTCGTACCATCGTCCTTGGGGCGGTGCCAGCATTCCTGTGGGCGTGCAAGTGTGTCCGCAGGTGTGCCATCGTGCTAGTGGGCATTCCAGCGTGTCCGCGGGTGTGCCAGCATTTCTGTGGGCCTGGAAGCGTTCCCGTGGGCGTCCACATGTTTCTGCAGGTGTGCCATCATGCCCGTGGGCGTGCCATCGTGCCCGTGGGTGTACCATCGTGCCCGTGGTTGTGCCAGCATACCGGAGGCCATGCAAGGGTGCCAGCGGNGTACCAGCGTGTCCGAGGGCGTGCCAGCATTCCCCTGGGCCTGCCAGGGTTCTCATGGGTGTCCAAGTGTGCCCGCAGGTGTGCCATCATGCCCGTGGATGTGCCAGCAAGTCCCTAGGAATGCCAGCATGCCTGTGGGCGTGCCTGCGTGTCAGTGGGTACGCCAGGAGTCCCGGGGGCGTCCACATATACCCACGGGTTTGCCAGCATGCCCGTGTGTGTGCCAGCGTGCCCGTGGGCATGCCAGCGTGCCCGTGGGCATGCAAGTGTGCCAGCAGGTGTGCCATCTAGCTCGTGGGCTTGCCAGCATGCCCATGGGCGTGCAAGTTTTCCCGTGGGTGTCCCATCGTGTCAGTGGGCATGGCAGAGTGCATGTAGGTGTGCCAGCGTGCCTGTAGGCAAGCAAGTGTGCCTGCGGGCATGCCAGCATACCCATAGGCATGCAAGTGTTCCTGCGGGTGTGCCATCCTGCCTTTGGGCGTGCCAGCGTGCCCGTGGGTGTGCCCGCGTGCTCGCGTGCATCCATGGGTGCCCCCAGGTGTGCCAGCATGCCATTTGGTGTGCCAGCGTGCCCATGGGCATACCAGCGTGCCCGTGAGCATGCAAATGTGCCTGCAGGTGTGCCATTGTGTCCGCAGGTTTGCCACCGTGCCCCTGGGCGTGCCAGGGTGTGCGTGAGCGTGCCAGTGCGTCCGTGGGCGTGCCAGCGTTTCTGTGGGCCTGGCAGTGTTCCCATGGGCGTCCAGGTGTTTCTGCAGGTGTGCCATGATGCCCGTGGGCGTGCCAGCATGCCCGAGCGTGTGCCATCATGCCCGTGGGTGTACCATCGTGCCCGTGGGCATGCCAGCGTGTCCGCGGGCGAGCCAGCGTGCCAGTGGGCATGCCTACAGGTCAGCAGGCACGCCAGCAGTCCCGGGGGCATCCACGTGTACCCGCGGGTTTGCCAGTGTGCCCGTGGGCGTGCCAGTGAGTCCGCGGGTGAGCCAGCATGCTCGTGGACGAGCCAGTGTGCCCGCAGGTGTGCCACCATGCTTGTCGGCTTGCCAGCGTGCCTGTGGGCATGCCAGCTTCCCTATGGGCATGCAAGTGTGCCCGCGGGTCTGCCATCGTGCCCGTCGGCGTGCCCGCATGCCCGTGGCCATGCAAATTTGCCTGGAGGTGTGCCAGCGTACCCTTGGGCGTGCCAGCATGTCTGTGGGCGTGCCAGTGTGCCCGTGGGCGTCCATGTATTCCCGCAGGTGTGCCAACATTCCTGTGGGCGTGCCAGCAAGACCATCGCCGTGCCAGCGTGCCCGTGGGCATTCAAGTGTTCCCGCAGGTGAGCCATCGTTCCCGTGGTTGTGCCAGCATGCCTGCGGGCGTGCCATGCCCGTGGCCGTTCCATCGCGCCCGTGGGCGATTGAGCGTGCTCATGGGCATTCCAGCGTGTCCGTGGGCATGCAAGTGTGCCCACGGGTGTGCCATTATGCCCGTGGGTGTGGCTACGTTACCGTGGGCGTTCCAGTGTTTCTGTGGGCGTGCCAGCATTCCTGTCGGCCTTCCAGGGTTCCCGTGGGCATCAAAGTGTGCCCGCAGGTAGTCCATCGTTTCCTTGGACTTGCCAGCATTCCCGTGGGCATCCAAGTATGCCCGCAAGTATGCCATCTTTCCCCTGGGTGTGCCAGCGTGGCCGTGGGCCACCAAGTGTGCCCGCCAGTGTGCCATCAATCCCGTCAGCGTGGGAGCATGCTTTGGGCGCTCCAGCTTGCATGTGGATGTCTAAGTGTGTCCGCAGGTGTGCCATCGTTCCCATGGCCGTGTCAATGTCCCCGTGCCAGTGTGCCCCTAGCCAAGCAAGTGTGCTTGCGGGTCTGCCATTGTGCCCGTGGTCGTACCATCGTCCTTGGGGCGGTGCCAGCATTCCTGTGGGCGTGCAAGTGTGTCCGCAGGTGTGCCATCGTGCTAGTGGGCATTCCAGCGTGGCCGCGGGTGTGCCAGCATTTCTGTGGGCCTGGAAGCGTTCCCGTGGGCGTCCACATGTTTCTGCAGGTGTGCCATCATGCCCGTGGGCGTGCCATCGTGCCCGTGGGTGTACCATCGTGCCCGTGGTTGTGCCAGCATACCGGAGGCCATGCAAGGGTGCCAGCGGGTGTGCTATCATACTTGTGGGCGTGCCAGCGTGCCCGTGGGCGTGCAAGTGTGCCCGCTGGTGTCCCAGCGTGCCTGTGGGCATGCCAGCATGTCCGCGGGCGAGCCAGTGTGCCAGAGGACGTGCCTGCAGGTCAGCAGGTACGGCAGCGGTCGTGGGGGCATCCACGTGTACCCGCGGGTTTGCCAGCGTGCCCGTGGGCATGCCAGTGAGTCCACGGGTGAGCCAGCATGCTCGTGGGCGAGCCAGTGTGCCCGCAGGTGTGCCACCCTGATTGTGGGCTTGCTAGCGTGCCTGTGGGAGTGCAAGTTTACCTGCGGGTGTGCAACTGCGCCCGTGGGTGTGCCAGCGTGCCTGTGGGCATGCCAGCCTTCCTATGGGCATGCAAATGTGCCCGCGGGTCTGCCATCGTGCTCGTGGGCGTTCCAGTGTGCGCGTGGGCATTCCAGCGTGTCCGCGGGTGTGCCAGCATTCACGTGGGCCTGCCAGCATTCCCTTTGGCCTCCAAGTGTGCCCACAGGTGTGCCATCGTGCCCGTGGGCATTGCAGTGTGCCTGTGGGCATGCAAGTGTGCCCGCGGGTGTGCCATCGTGCCCGTGGGCCTGCCTGTGTGCCGGTGGGCATCCAAGTGTGCCCGCAGTTGTGCCATCGGGCCCATGGGCGTTTCATCGTGCCCACGGGCGTGCCATCGTTCCGGTGGGCGTGCCACCGTGCCCGTGGGCATGCCAGCGGACCCATGGGCATGCAAGTGTGCCCTCGGGTGTGCCATTGCGCCCGTGAGCGTGCCAGCGTGAACGTGGGCATCCAAGTGTGCCCGCAGGTGTGCTATCGTTCCTGTGGGAGTACCAGCGTGCCTGTGGGTGTGCCAGCGTGCCTGTAGGCCGGCAAGAGTGCCCACGGGTGTGCCATCATGCCCGTGGGCGTTCCAGTGTGCCCGTGAGTGTGCCATCGTGCCCGTGCGTGTGCCCGCGTTCCCGTGGGCATCCAAGTGTCCCCGCAGGTGTGCCAGTGTGCCCGTGGGCGTGCCACCGTACCTGTGGACGTGCCATCGTGCCCGTGGACGTGCTAGCGTGCCCATCGGCATCCAAATGTGCCTGCAGGTGTGCTATCATTCCCGTGGGCATTGCAGCATGTCTGTGTGCGTGCCAGCGTGCCCGGGGGCATCTATGGGAGCCCGCAGGTGTGCTATCATCCCCGTGGGCGTGCCAGTGTGCCCGTGCATGTGCTAGCTTTCCCGTGGGCGCGCAGGTGTGTGTGCAGGTGTGCCATCGTGCCCGTGGGCCTTCCAGTGTGTCTGTGGGCATGCCAGCATGCTCGTGGGCATGCAAGTGTGCCCGCGGGTGCGCCATTGTACCCGTGGGCATGCCAGCCTGTCCATGGGCATGCCAGCATGCTCGTGGACATGCAAGTGTTCCCGCAGGTGTGCTATTGTGCCTGTCGGCGTGCTAGTGTGCCCCTAGCCATGCCAGCATTCTCGTGGGGATGCAAGTTTTCCTGCGGGTGTGCCATTGTACCCGTGGGCTTGCCAGCGTGCCCGTGGGCATGCAAGTGTGCCCGCAGGTGTGCCATCGTGCTTGTGGGTGTGCCAAGGTGATTGTGGGCGTGTCTGCTTTTTCGTGGGCGTGCCAGCATGCCCGTGGGCTGGCGTCCGTGCCCCTCGGCATTCCAGCGTGACCACGGGTGTGCCAGCGTGCCCGTTGGCATGCAAGTGTGCCCGCGAATGTGCCATCGTGCCCGTGGGCGTGCCAAAGTCACTGTGGATGTGCCAGCAAGTCCGCGGGCATGCCAGCATTCCCATGGGCCTGCCAGCGTTCCCGGGGGCCTGCCAGCATGCCCGTGAGAGTGTCAGCGGGCCCGTGAGGGTGCAAGTTAGCCTGCGGGTTTGGCATCGTGCCTGTGGGTGTGCCATCGTACCTGTGGGCATTCCAGTGTGCGCATGGGCATTCTACCGTGTCCGTGTGCGTGCCAGCGTTCACGTGGGCCTGCCAGCGTTCCCTTTGGCCTCCAAGTGGGCCCAGAGGTATGCCATCATGCCCGTGGGCGTTGCAGCGTGTCTGTGGGCGTGCCAGTGTGGCGCGGGTGTTCCATTGTGCCAGTGGGCGTGCCAGTGTGCCCATGGGCATTCAAGTCTGCTCGCAGGTGTGCCATCATGCCTGTAGGCGTGCCAGCGTCACTGTAGGCGTGCCAGCGTGTCTGCGGGTGTGCTAGTTTGCCTGTGAGCCTTCCATCATATCTGTGGGCATGCCATCGTGCTTGTGGATGTGACAGCATGCCCATGGCTGTGCCAGGGTGTCCGCGAGTGTGCCAGCGTGCCAGTGGGCTTGACACCGTGCCAGCAGGCACGCCAGCAGTCCTGGGGGCGTCCATGTGTTCCCGCAGGTTTGCCGGCATGCCCGTGGGCGTGCCAGTGTGTTCGCTGGCATGCTAGCGTGCTCGTGAGCGTGCCAGCGTGCCCATGGGAATGCAAGTGTACCCGCGGGTCTGCCATCGCGCCCGTAGTGGTACCATCGTCCTTGGGGTAGTGACAGCATTCCCGTGCGCATANCATGTGTTCCCGCAGGTTTGCCGGCATGCCCGTGGGCGTGCCAGTGTGTTCGCTGGCATGCTAGCGTGCTCGTGAGCGTGCCAGCGTGCCCATGGGAATGCAAGTGTACCCGCGGGTCTGCCATCGCGCCCGTAGTGGTACCATCGTCCTTGGGGTAGTGACAGCATTCCCGTGCGCATACCAGCATGTCCGCAGGCGTGCCAGCATGTCAGCAGGAAGGCCAGCGGTCCCAGGGGCGTCCACGTCTGCCTGCAAGTTTGCCAGCATGCCCGTGGGCGTGGCAGCGTACCCGTGGGCATGCCAGCGTGCTCATGGGCATCCCAGCCTGCCCACGGGTGTGCCATCGCGCCTGTGGGCGTACCCGCGTGCCCGTTGGAGAGCCATCATGCCAGTGGGCATGCAAGTGGGCCTGCAGGCGTACCATCGTGCCCGTGGGCGTGCCAGCATGCCCGTGGGTGTGCCAGTGTGCCCGTTGGCATGCCCATGTGCCCGTGGGCGTCCAAGTGTGCGCACAGGTGTGCCATCGTGCCAGTGGACGTGCCAGCATACTTTGGGCGTGCAAGTGTGCACGCGGGTGTGCCATCATGCCCGTGGGCCTGCCACCGTGGTTGTGGGCATGCCAATGTGCGAGTGGGCGTGCCAGCATTTCCACAGGCATGCCAACGTTCCTGTGGACCTGCCAGTGTTCCCGTTGGCGTCTAAGTGTGCCCGCAGGTATTCCATCATGCCCGTCAGCATGCCACTGTGCCCCTGGCCATGCTAGCATTCCTGTGGAGATGCAAGTTTTCCCGCGGGTGTGCCATCGTGCCCATGGGCATGCCAGCGTGCCCGTGGGCATGAAAGTGTGCTCGCAGGTGTCCCATCGTGCTTGTGGGTGTGCCAGGGTGCTTGTGGGCATGCCTGCATTTCCGCAGGTGTGCCAGCATGCCCGTGGGCATGCAAGTGTGCCTGCGGGTGTGCCATCAGGCCCGTGGGCATGCCGGAGTGACCGTGGGCGTGCCAGCGTGTCCGCGGGCCCGCCAGCGTTCCCATGGGCCTGCCAGCATGCTCGAGGGCATCCAAGTGTGCCTGCAGGTCTGACATTGTGCCCGTGGGCATGCCAGCATGCCTGTGGGCGTTCCATCGTGCCTGTGGGCGAGCCAGCGTGCTCGTCAGTGTGCCAGCGTGCACGTGGGGGTCCAAGTGTGCCCGCAGGTGTGCCATTGTGCCCGTGGGCATGCCAGCGTGGCCGTGGACCTCAAAGTGTGCCCGCAGCTGTGACATCATTCCTGTCGGCGTGGGAGTGTGCCAGCGTGCACGTGGGGGTCCAAGTGTGCCCGCAGGTGTGCCATTGTTCCCGTGGGAGTTCCAGCGTGCCCGTGAGTGTGCCATCGTGCCCGTGCGTGTGCCCGCGTTCCTGTGGGCGTCCAAGTGTGCCCGCAGGTGTGTCATCATTCCCGTGGGTGTGCCAGAGTGCCCGTGGGCATGCAAGTGTGCCTCAGGTGTGCCATCGTGCCTGTGGGCGTGCCATGGTTCCCGTCGATGTGCAAGCTTGCCTGTGGACATCCAAGTGTGCCTGCAGGTGTGCTATTGTGCCCGTGGGCGTGCCAGCATGTCTGCGGGCATGCCAGTGTGCCTTTGGGCGTGCAAGTGTGCCCACAGGTGTGCCATCATGCCCGTGGGCCTCTCAGCGTGCCCGTGGGTCTGCAAATGTGCCCGCGGGTGTCCCATCATGCCTGCTGGCCTTCCAGCATGCCCCTGGGCATGCAAGCATGTCCACGGGCATGCCAGCGTTCCTGTGGGCCTGCCAGCATTCCCTTTGGCCTCCAAGTGGGCCCAGAGGTGTGCCGTCGTGCCCGTGGGCATTGCATCGTGCCTATGGGCCTGGCAGTGTGTGCACGGGTGTTTCATTGTGCCAGTGGGCATGCTAGTGTACCCGTGGGCATCCAAGTCTGCCTGCAGGTGTACCATTGTCCCTGTGGGCGTGCTAGTGTGCCCGTGGATGTGTTAGCTTTCCCGTGGGCGCGCAGGTGTGCCATTGTGCCCGTGGGTGTTCCACTGTGTCTGTGTGCTTGCCAGTGTGCCTGTGGGCATGCAAGTGTGCCCGCGGATGCGCCATCATACCGTGGGTGTGCCAGCGTATCCGCGGGTGTGCCAGCATGCTCGTGGACATGTAAGTGTTCCCGCAGGTGTGCTATTGTGCCCGTCGGTGTGCTAGTGTGCCTCTGGCCATGCCAGCATTCTTGTGGGGATGCAAGTTTTCCCGCGGGTGTGCCATCGTACCCGTGGGCTTGCCAGCGTGCCTGAGCCCATGCAAGTGTGCCCGGAGGTGTGCCAGCATTCCTGCAGCTGTGCCATCGTGCCTGTGGGCGAGCCAGCGTGTCCGCGGGCGTGCCAGTGTTCCCATGGGCCTTCCAGAGTTCCCGTGGGTTTCCAAGTGTGCTCGCAGGTGTGCCATCGTGACCGTGGGCATGCCAGTGTGCCCGTGGGCATGCAAGTGTGGCCACGGGTGTGCCAACGTGCCCCTGGGTGTGCCTGCGTGCCCGTGGGTGTCCAAGTGTGCCGCAGGTGTGCCATTGTGCCTGTGAGCGTGCCATCGTGCCCATGGGCATGCCAGTTTGCGCATGGGCTTGCCAGCATGTCCACGGGAGTACCAGCCTTCCCGTGGGCCTGGCAGCATTTCCGTGGGTGTTGAAGTGTGCCTGCAGCTGTGCTATCGTGCCCATGGGCGTGCCAGCATGTCCGCGGGCATGCCAGTGTGCCTTTGGGCGTGCAAGTATGCCCGCGGGTGTCCCATCATGCCTGTGGGCCTTCCAGCGTGCCCCTGGGCGTGCCAGCGTGTCCGCAGGTGTGCCATTGTGCCTGTCGGCGTTCCAGCGTGTCCGTGGCTGTGCCAGCATGCCTGTGGGCATGCAAATGCGCCCGAGAATGTGCCATCGTGCCTGTGGGCATTCCACTGTGTCTGTGTGCGTGCCAGTGTGCCTGTGGGCATGCAAGTGTGCCCGCGGGCGTGCCATTGTACCCATGGGCGTGCCAGCGTATCCGCGGGTGTGCCAGCATGCTCGTGGACATGCAAGTGTTCCTGCAGGTGTGCTATCATGCCCGTCGGCGTGCTAGTGTGCCTCTGGCCATGCCAGCATTCTCGTGGGGATGCAAGTTTTCCTGCAGGTGTGCCATCATACCCGTGGGTGTGCCAGCATGCCTGTGGGCGTACAAGTGTGCCCGCAGGTGTGCCATCGTGCTTGTGGGTGTGCCAAGGTGCTTGTGGGAGTGCCTGCTTTTTCACGGGTGTGCCAGCTTGCCCGTGGGCCGGCCACTGTGCCCGTCGGCGTTCCAGCCTATCCGCCGGTGTGCCAGCGTGCCTGTGCGCATGAAAGTGTGCCCGCGGGTGTGCCACCGTGCCTGCGGCTGTGCCATCGTGGCTGTGGACGAGCCAGTGTGTCCGCAGGCATGCCAGTGTTCCCGTGGCTATGCCAGCATTCCCGTGGGCGTCCATGGGCGCCCGCAGGTGTTACATCATGCCCGGGGGTGTGCCAGTGTGTCTGTGGGCATGCTAGTGTGACTGTGGGCGTGCAAGTGTGCCTGGGGGCGTTCCAGCATGTCCACGGGCATGCCAGCATTCCCATGGGCCTTCCAGAGTTCCCGTGGGCTTCCAAGTGTGCCCACAGGTGTGCCATTGTGCCCGCGGGCATGCCAGCTTGCCCGTGGACTTGCCAGCATTCCCGTGGGCATCCAATTATACCCGCAGGTGTGCCATCATTCCCTTGGGTGTGCCAGAGTGCCCGTGGGCATGCAAGTGTGGCCATGGGTGTGCCAACGTGCCCGTGGGTGTGCCAGCGTGTATGTGGCCGTGCCCACTTGCCCGTGGGTGTGCCATTGTGCCCGCGGGCATGCCAGCTTGCCCGTGGACTTGCCAGCATTCCCGTGGGCATCCAATTATACCCGCAGGTGTGCCATCATTCCCTTGGGTGTGCCAGAGTGCCCGTGGGCATGCAAGTGTGGCCATGGGTGTGCCAACGTGCCCGTGGGTGTGCCAGCGTGTATGTGGCCGTGCCCACTTGCCCGTGGGTGTGCCATTGTGCCCATGGACATGCCAGTTTGCGCGTGGGCTTGCCAGCATTTCCACGGGAGTACCAGCCTTTCCGTGGGCCTGGCAGCGTTCCCGTGGGCGTGCCAGTGTGCCTGTGGGCGTGCCATGGTTCCCGTGGGTGTGCAAGCTTGCCTGTGGGCATCCAAGTGTGCCTGCAGGTGTGCTATCGTGCCCGTGGGTGTGCCAGCATGTGCGCAGGCATGCCAGCGTGCCTTTGGGCGTGCAAGTATGCCTGCAGGTGTGCCATCATGCCCGTGGGCCTCCCAGCATGCCTGTGAGTCTGCACGTGTGCCCGCGGGTGTCCTATCCTGCCTGTGGGCCTTCCAGCGTGCCCCTGGGCGTGCCAGCGTGCACATGGGCGTCCAAATGTGCCCGCAGGTGTGCCATCGTTCCCGTGGGAATACCAGTGTTCCTGTGGGCGCGCCTGCGTGCCCGTGGGCATGAAAGTTTGCCCACCGGTGTGCCATCGTGCCCCTGGGCGTTCCAGCGTGCTCTTGAGCGTGCCATCGTGCCCGTGCATGTGCCTGCGTTCCTGTGGGCGTCCAAGTGTGCCCGCAGGTGTGCCTTCATTACTGTGTGCATGCCAGCGTGCCCGTGGGCGTCCATTGGTACCCGCAGGTGTGCCAGCGTGCCCTTGTGCGTGCCAGCGTGCCTGTGTGCATGCAAGTGTGCCCGCGGCTGTGCCAGCATGCCCGCAGCTGTGCCATCGTGCCTGTGGGTGAGCCAGCGTGTCCGCGGGCGTGCCAGTGTTCCCGTGGCTATGCTAGCGTTCTTATGGGCGTCCATGGGTGTCCGCAGGAGTGCCATCATGCCCGCGGGTGTGCCAGCTTGTCCACGGGCGTGCCAGCGTTCCCGTGGGCATGCCAGAGTGCCTGTAGGCATTCCAGCGTGTCCGCGGGCATACCAGTGTTCCCGTGGGCCTTCCAGAGTTTCTGTGGGCTTCCAAATGTGCCCCTGGGTGTGCCAGCGTGTCCGCGGGTGTGGCATCGTGCCCGTCGGCATTCCTGCGTGTCCGTGGGTGTGCCAGCATGCCTGTGGGCATACAGGTGTGCCCGAGAATGTGCAATCTTGCCTGTGGGCGTGCCAGAGTCACAGTGGGCGTGCCACCAATTTCGCGGGTGTGCCATCATTCCTGTGGGTGTGCCAGCGTTCCCGTGGGCATGCCAGCGTTCCTGTGAGAGGGCCAGCATGCCCGTGAGCATGCAAGTTAGCCTGCGGGTGAGGCATCGTGCCCATGGGTGTGCCAGCGTGCCTATGGGCGTGCAAGTGTGGCCATGGCTTTCGAAGTGTGCCCGCAGGTGTGACATCATTCCCGTCGGAATAAGAGCGTGCCCGTGGGCGTGCCAGCAAGCACGTGGGCGTCCAAGTGTGTCTGCAGGTGTGCCATCATTCCTGTGGGCATTCCAGTGTGCACGTGGGCGTTCCAGCGTGTCTGCGGGCGTGCCAGCATTCCCGTGGGCCTGCCAGCGTTCCCTTTGGCCTCCAAGTGGGCCCAGAGGTGTGCCATCGTGCCTGTAAGCATTGCATCGTGCCTGTGGGCGTGCCAGTGTGCCCGCGGGTGTTTCATTGTGCCAGTGGGGGTGCCAGTGTGCCCGTCGGCATCCAAGTCTGCCTGCAGGTGTGCCATTGTCCCCGTGGGAGTGGCAGTGTGCCCGTGGATGTGTTAGCTTTCCCGTGGGCGCGCAGGTGTGCCATCGTGCCCGTGGNTGCCTGTGGGCATGGCAGTGTGCCCGTGGTCATTCAAGTGATCCCGCAGGTGTGCCATCATAACCGTGGGCATGCCAGCATGCCTGTGGGCGTCCAAGTGTCCCCGCACTTGTGCCATCATGCCTGTGGGCGGAGCAGCGTGCCCGTGGTCATGCAAGTGATCCCGCAGGTGTGCCATCGTGCTCGTGGGCATGCCAGTATTCCTGTGGGACTGCCATCGTTCCCGTGGGCGTGGCACAGCTTCTGTGGACGTAGTAGCATGCCTGTGGGCATGGCAGTGTGCCCGTGGTCATTCAAGTGATCCCGCAGGTGTGCCATCATAACCGTGGGCATGCCAGCATGCCTGTGGGCGTCCAAGTGTCCCCGCACTTGTGCCATCATGCCTGTGGGCGGAGCAGCGTGCCCGTGGTCATGCAAGTGATCCCGCAGGGGTGCCATCGTGCTCGTGGGCATGCCAGTATTCCTGTGGGACTGCCATCGTTCCCGTGGGCAAGCCTGCGTGCCCGTGGATGTCAAAATCTTCCCGCTACGGTGCCATCATTCACGTGGGCGGGCCAGCGTGCCCGTGGGTGTTGCAAGGTGCGTTTCGGCAGGGCAGTGTGCCTGTGGGCATGGCAGCTTGCCCGCGGGCATTCAAATGTCCCCACACTTGTGCCATTGTGCCTGTGGGCGTGGCAGCATGCCCGTGGGCATGCAAGTGATCCCACAGGTTCACCTTCGTGCCCGTAGGCATGCCATCATTCCCGGGAGCGTGCCAGTGTGCCCGTGGGCGTGCCAGCCTCCTCGTTTGCATGCCAGTCTCCCCGCTACGGTGCCATCATTCACGTGGGCGGGCCAGCGTGCCCGTGGGTGTTGCAAGGTGCGTTTCGGCAGGGCAGTGTGCCTGTGGGCATGGCAGCTTGCCCGCGGGCATTCAAATGTCCCCACACTTGTGCCATTGTGCCTGTGGGCGTGGCAGCGTGTCTGTGGGTGGGCCAGCGTGCCTGTGGGCGTGGCAGCATGCCCGTGGGCATGCAAGTGATTCCTCAGGTCTTCTGTCGTGCTCGTGGGCATGCCATAGTTCCTGTGGGTGTGCCAGCGTGCCTGTGGGCGTGGCAGCGTGCCTGTGGTCATGCAAGTGATCCCGCAGGTATGCCATCATTCCTGTGGGCGTGGCACGGTGGCTGTGGGCGTGGCAGCGTG
>VWZP01003538.1:0-10143 GCA_013396995.1 Dicaeum eximium | reverse complement strand
TGTATTTGTAGAAACACTTTTTGTTGTCTTTTACAGCAGTGGCCACATTAAGTTCTAGCTGAGCTTTGGACCTTTTAATTTTCACAACATCCTTATAGTCCTCCCAACCTGTCTGTCCCTTTTTCCAGAGGTGGTAAACTCTCTTTTTTCTTGATCTCCAGACAAAGCTCTCTGTTCAGCCTAGTCAGTCTTCTTCCCCGCCAGCTTATCTTTTGGCACATGGGGGCGACCTGTTCCTGCACCTTTAATTTTCCTCCTTAAAGCACATCCAATCTTCCTGGACTCCTTTGCCTTTCAGGACTGCCTCCCAAGGGACTCTCTCAGCCAGTCTCCTAAACAAGCCAAAGTCTGCCCTCTGGAAGTCCAAGGTGGCAGTTTTCCTGACCTCCCCCCCCCTCCTTACTTCTCTGAGAACTGAAAACTCTGTCATTTTGTGATCACTGTGCCCAAGATGGACTCCAACCATCACATCACCAACCAGTCTTTGTTCAAAAACAGCAGGTCCAGCAGGGCTTCTTCCCTGTTTGGCTCCCTTACAAGCTGTGTCAGGAGGTTCTCTTTCACACACTCCAGGAGCCTCCTGGACTGTTTACTCTGCTGTATTGTATTTCCAGTAGACATGGGGTAAGTTTAAGTCCCCCATGGGAACAAAGGCTAACAATTGTGAAACTTCTCCCAGCTGCTTACAGAATAGTCCATCTGCATCTTCATTCTGGTTGGGTGGTCTATAACAAACTCCCACCAGGATATCTGCCCTGTTGTACTTCCCCCTAATTCTTGCCCATAAACACTCAACCCTATCATCACTACTATTAAATTCTAGACAATCAAAACACTCCTTAATATACAGGGCTACCCCACCTTCCTTGCCTGTTCCTTCTGAAGTGTTTATAGCCATTCATTGCAGCACTCCAGCTGTGTGAGTCATCCCATTGTGTCCGTGATGGCAACTATGTCATAGTTTTCCTGCTGCACAATGGCTTCCAGTTCCTCCTGTTTGTTGCCCATGCTGTGTGCATTGGTGTAGATGCACCTCAGTTGGGGTAATCACCCTGAGGCCTTTTTTGCATGGAGAAGCCTTAATTCCTGCATGACCATTCACAGGTGCTTCTGGGATTTCTAACATCAATAATCCCTGCATACTTGCTGCCTCCGGATCTTCATCCCCTGCCTCCACTGATATGGCAGACCAAAGGACCTTGCTAGCACTCTGTCCCTCAAGCAGTGGTGTGCCACCCCCAGGCTTATCTCTGTCGAATCTGGCTTTATCCCTGTCCCTCTTCCAATCTAGTTTAAAGCTCTCTCAAGTAGCCCTGCTCACTGCTGAGCCAAGATTCTTTTTCCCCTTTGACACAGGTAGACCCCATCTGTTCTCAGCAGACTCAGGGTCATGTAAACCAACCCATGATCAAAACCCACAAAATTCTGCTGGTAACACCAGTCTCAAAGCCAGGTATCCATCTGCATGATCTTCCTGTTTCTTGCCCCATCATTCCCTGCAACTGGCAGGACAGAAGAGAACACAATTTGTGCTCCAGATCTTTCAACCAGTCATCCCAAGGCCCTGAGGTCCCCCTTGATTGTCCACAGACTTCTTGTTGGACTTCATTGCTGACCACCTGGAAAGCCAATAGTGGGCCATACCAAGCTGGGAAATATCTTAGTGATGTCCCTTACCTGGTCTCCAGGGAGGCAGCCCACTTCCCAATGGGTTGGGTCCAGCTGGCATATCCATCCCTCTGTTCCACTCAGAAGGGATTCACCAATGACAACTACCCTTCATTTCTTAACTGAGGTGGTTGTGATGCAGGGGGTAGGCTGCTCTGCCCTAGACGACCCCTCCAACCTGGAAGAACTTTCATTCACATTTTCATTTCCCTGGTCCTCAAGTTGCAGAGCCTCATACTTACTGCATAAGGGCACCTGGGAAGGTGAGTGGGAGGGGATTTGCCTGACAGAAATCTGTTTCTACTCCCCTCCATCTCCAAGGTTGTCGTCTGGACATTTTATGAGTTTTCTGGGTGAAAACCTGCTGAGGTTTTCTTCCCAGGAGAAGCTCGTTTTTCTCTGCACAGATTTCTGTAAACATATCTCTGAGCTGTGTGAGTCATTTTAATAAATCATATAAGCCTTCTGATACTGGACTCAAAGAGTCCTGATTCACCGTCGGGAAGCAACAATACAAGGTCCCTTCCTTCTGCCTGGTGGTGAGAGGGTACAGGATCCTTTGCTTCTTGTGATGTGGACCGTGGGTGCATTTGTCTAAGGGATAAATGAGTACAGCTCCACCAGTCAATGTCCTCCTCATAGTCCCTTCTTAGGACTTCTTAGCCTTTCTACTTCCACTGTCAGCTCTGCCACCAGGCTGAGCAGATCATTCACCTGGTTGCACCTCAAAGTGCCGTTGTCTCTACTGCCATCCAATACCAGTAACTTCAGTGCTTGGAAGTTACTCAGGATTTGGTTTGGCCTTTTTTGTACTAGAGCTTTTCAGCCATATTGTTTAATACCTTTGTTTGTTATACAGAGCAATTGATCATCACATTAGTATAGTTTATATTTATCTGCATTACTGGGATATTTTATACTTTTAATGTTGTTCTGGTTTAACCCCAGACAGTAACTAAGTACCATGCTGTTGCTCACTCAGTCCTCCCCATACCCCTTGTGGGGAGGCGAATCAGAAAAATATCTAAACCTTGTGGGTTGAGATAAGAACAGTTTAACAATTGAAACAAAATAAAATATTATAATAATAATAATAATAATAATAATAATAATAATAATAATAATAATAATAATAACAACAATAATTATAATGAGAAGGAGAGAGGAATAAAACTCAAGAAAAACAAGTGATGCACAATACAATTGCTCACCACCCACTAATCAAAGCCCAGTCCCTCCTGGCCAACTCCCTGTGGGAGACTGGAAAGACTGATGTCTCAAAACATTTTGGGGTGCGTGTTGATGGGAAAGGGGCAGGTCAGGCCTTGCCCTGGTGAGGCGATGCACTGCCCCACAGCCCCCACCCCTAGAGCTTGTATCCCAGCCCTGGAGTNTATGAGATTTCATCTAAGAAAAAAGCCTCAATGGCTTTTATCACCTATCTATCCACATTCTACCCCTATAAATTATTGTACTTCTATTTTAACACATGATTAGCAAAACTGAACATGATGGCAACACACTACTTCTGTTTCAGCACATAATTAGGGGAAAAAATGAAAACCATTGTGATATCTGCATAAGAACTCAGCAGGTAAAGTATCGGTAGTAAGTGAAACCTCTTGACCCAGGGCTCTTTGCAAACACATAAAACCCTGTAATAATCCAACCCTCAAGTCATACAACAACACTATCCAATCTTTTACAGTGGCCAGACCACACAGGCTTCTCCTCACAGATCACATACTAAAGCATGTTGTGAGAGCCTGGGAAGATCGGCGTTACGAGACATTTTGGGGTGCATGTGTGTGGGGCAAGGGGCAGGTTGAGCCTTGCCCTGGTGAGGTGATGCCCTGCTCTGCACACACCTCACTCCTGTATCCCAGCCCCACACTGGCTGCCAATCCCTGGCACAGAGGAGGCAATGCTCCACACCCAGCCTCCGGAGCCCCTAATCCAGCTCCTGAGTGACCAAACAAACAGACGTCCCACCTGGGAGAAGGGCTGCGGAAGTCCGAGGCAAGCACACATCTTCCCCTTACTCCTCTAGGAATTTCTATCAGCTGAGCACTGCTGGAATCCAACAGCTGGTAGCTATATGTGTCCTTTTCTGTATCTTTTCTGTCTTCCTCTCCTTCTTCTTCTAATTCCCTCTTCTTGGAATTTTTGAGTAAATTAAAATCAAACGGGCTTAAAGTTTGCCAAGTCAAATGGGCTAAGTTAATGCTTCGAGATGTATTTTATGTTGAATGAATGTTGCTCTAAACCTTTTGCCAAAGTTCTTTGATTTTCTATAGTTGCCAGTAAAGTTTTTTTTATGTTTTGACCTCTTGAGAACATCTTGTTAGTATTTCTCATATTCCTCTAACTCAGAGTACATGACCAACCACAAGCCCTTTTAAAAGTCTCATTGAGCAAGGTTTTTTGGGGCCTTATATCCCCACCAGTTTGTATACTGGGCATACATTCCATGGTATGGAATATCCCTTTGACCAGTTCAGGTCACCTGTCCTGGCTATTCTCCCTCCCAACTTCTTGTGCATCTCCTCCCTGGCAGAGCATGAGACATCGAAAAGTGCTTGACTCAGGGCAAGTACTACTCAGCAACAACCAAAACATCAGTGTGTTATATCAGCATTATTATCATACAGAATCCTAAACACAGCACTGTAGCAGCTACATAGAAGAAAATTAATACTCCCAGCAGAAACCAGGACGAATGTTCCGTCATAGCTTAACTTAATAGGTACTTGCAACCATGTCAATCAGTAAAATTAAGATTTCTAAAACTTTATTATATAAAAAAAGTTCATTAGAATGTTATTGATACGGTAGATTCAAAAGTATTTTTTCTTTTTGTTTCCTGCTGTTACTTTTAACATGCACCCTTAGCATGTGTTATGCTAAGGTACAGCCTATTTGTGTATTTAAATGTGTTGTTTCAGACAGTAGATAGCACACACGTAAACTTGGAAACAGGTACAGGCATCCTACAGTCAAACTGCATGCACAGCAGGGCAATCAAATGTTGTAGAATTTGTGGGGAGAAAAAAAAATCTGTTTATTCATTTTTGGATCCTCCCAAACATATGAACAAACCAGATATTTCCACCACACAGCTCTACTTCATTTTTGAGACTTTGCTATCACTCTACCAAGAAATGGAAGCTTCAGCATGCTTTTTTACTGCTTTTCCACCTCCCTAGGTGCATGGTCTCTACCGCACTACTGGCGGTAGTTTTGAGAAAGCACAGCAGGAGTTTGCAAAAGGAGTGATGTCCAACAAAACTGTACAAACTGCTGCAGCCAACGCCGCATCAACAGCAACAACCAGTGCAGCTCAGAATGTGTTCAAGGGTAACTGAATGTAGATGAATATAAAAAATTGTGACAGTTCTCTTCCATTGTACTTTATTTTCCAGTCACTTATTATATTCCCTAAAAACATATATCAGGATACACACAGCATAGTTGTTCCTTCTGCAGCAGTGTATAGGTAAAATGGGAAATGTTTGTTTATTTTATAATAAATTTATTTATTTTTAAAAGATAACCATTCTCCCTGCTTATTTAAAATGTTGCATTTTGGAATAAGCTTTCCTTATTTAGGGAGAATAAGTAATTTCAACAACTGGCTTGAGAATGAATTGTGGTATATAATGATCAAATAAATATATTAAGAATTTGGAGGGGGTTTTAGTGGTTCACTTTGGTGTTTTTTTTTAACTTCAGGAAAGGACTTTGGCTCAATTGTTTTTCTTTGTAAGAACTGTTGTCCCTATTTCTGCTGTAAATGGGGTAGACTGAGAAATGTAGGTTAGGTTTGGCTACGCTTTTGCAATTTCAGCAGCTGCTGGAGGACAAATACAAGTAGGATAGATATAAATTTTTTTTTTTTTTTTTTTTTTAGGATAAGTCTTTTGATATAAATCTGTAAGTTTGCATGAATACCGTTATCTGTACTTGTTTAAATAGTGTTTTGGTCCAGAATTTGCCTGCACAAACTTATATCATTGGTTTGTATCTATTTTAATGGAGTATTCTCTACCTGTGAGAAATTACTATGATGCAGAAACATTCTCTGTAATAGAATGTGCAATGCACTGTATAGTTTAAAGAAGTTAACTGATGGTTTCAATCACAGATCTAAATTATTATATATTTGCTATTTTTAATTTCAGTATTCATGTCTTGGGGTAGTCATTTTGTTGAAAAAGAAACAAATATTGACCTCTAGAACCCTAGTTTCATGCCACACTTCCCTCTTACATGCAGTGGTATTTTTGTTGTGTTTGGGATGTATAGATTTGTATTTAACAGTGGTAGTAAATCTCTAGCCTTATCAGTCACAATGTTTACTGCTTATCCAAAAATCTAAATATACAGTATTTCATTTTCTAAAATCAAGCTTCTTAAGCAATGGCATTTAACGGATACATGCTTTCATTTTAATGTAACTAGGCTATTTCTGTGATTTCATTTAAGATGAAAGGAAAAACAGCTTTTAAACTTTTGAATTAGAAAAGTGAGAAATCTTCATCTTTCACAAAGCTAATTTTAGCTCACTGAACTGGAGACCTAAGAGGTTAAATTGGTGCTGTGGAACTGAACAATCCATAATGGTGCATGCTATCAAAATATTCTAGAATTGAATCAGGTCTTTCTATAAAGTGACATTTCTCTCCTTTGAAGGCTATTTGATATTCTTGGATTGCCTCATGAGTCTTATGTACAATACTTGAGCTTTTTTTTTTTAACTCTTTTAGAAAATTAAAACAGGAAGGGACCCCATCCCACAATCTGTATAAGTACAGACTGTAGATGAAATTAATTCAGCTCTTAAGGTGTATTGCCTTTAGTAATACTAAGCATAAAATTCTGAGGCCCCTCCATGTTCTGAATGTGAACAGACTTCGATAGATTAATTTTTTTTCACTGCAGTGTATTTATAATAGCACAATAGTATTACAAAAAAGAAAGCCTGTTGCTTAATCCCCGGATCAGGACTGTACTGTTAGCATGAAGTCCCAATTAGTATCTTCTCCTTTACCAGTTTCTTTAAATCCATCTTGAATTTGGATTAATGTAGTAGTTTCACCTATACTGAAGTTTATATTAATGAATATACTTGTTTCTAAATATTCTCTGCATCATAAAGTTAAAAGTAATTTAAATATTCTGTGTAATAAGGGCTCTAAAATTCTATGCTAAACCTAAACTTAAATTTGGGTAGAATGTTTTTAAACACTTTCCAGAGAGAAGTCACAATTTTCTGTTGAGATCAGGCATCACAACTCTAGCAGCTGTATATTAAAATTGTTCTTTTCATAATCTTTTTTATTTAACTTGAGGGTTGTATCTAGGAACTCTACTATGGATTACTTTTGAGTTGAATTTAAGAAATTCTCTTGAATATCTTTTGGATATGAATCCCAGAGACATCATCCTTGCAATTTAAGTTCTAAGATTGCGTAATAGCATACATTACCAGACTATATTATGAAAGAAACATTAGGAATAAAACCTGAATTTGACAGGTAGATTCCCCCCTCCCCCTCAAAGTTTAACTGTCCATTGGGAAAACATATTTAATGTTATATATATAGGGGTTGTTGATTTGTAATGTAATGGGTTGAATGTACAGATTTTAACCTCCTAAGTGAAATTTAAGGTTCAGTTACACGTGAATTATTTAAACCAGAAATCTGATGCTTTGCAGCCCTAAAGGGAAGAAGACGTTTGAGTTTACCTTTGACAACAGAAGGCTGATATTTGTTAGAATATTTTGTGCCTAACTAAAACTAGATTTTACACTCTTATTAATTAATCATAGCATTAAGTTTTCATTTTGTAGTATCGTGGCAAATTGAGTTCATAGTATGAAGTTTAAACACTGGAATGTCTGTAGTCATTGATCTGTAATTTAGGAGTTGGTTTTATTTATCTGGGGGATGTTTGTATATTTTGTAAATTACTAACAATTCTCTGCCATCCTGGTGAATGTCATAGTTCTCTACAAATGCATTTCTGTCCTTCTGTTGCATGTCTGAGTAGTTCAGAAGCTTTGTATATTTATTGTATTAACCCAGTGTCATTGAATAAAAAGATATTTCTTTTTCTGAATGTTTGATCTGTATAATTTTGAACAATATAGGGATTTTTCTTTTGAAGATCAGGATAACATGCAGAGCAGATGATCTATGTACAAGTGCGCTCAGGCACTTGGTGTGATTCTTGGGGTGTTCTGCGCAAGGCCAGAAGTTGGACTCGATGATCCTCATGAGTCCCTTCCAACTCAGGATATTCTATGATTCAATGAATTATAAAAACCAAGTGAATAGAATATGCAGTAGGGACAGAACTGGACCTGTACATTTATTTTCTATATATACCCACGAAACAATAGTTATAATTTCTGGAACACTACTGATGATGTAAAACAGAGTTTAAAGCCTCAACAGTTTATAGTAAATATGGGGATAATTTATTCCCTACATATTGTATAGAGAAATGAGAACACTTCAGTTTTTATGGCAGATGTTTGAAAAAAGTTTTTCTGAAATCTTGGTTTATCATACCTCATTGTCTACATGGAATCTGTGTCATTAGGGAAATGTGAATATGTCATGAGAATAAAATTACTGCCTCTGGCTATAACAAACACAGCATTCTATGTCAGAGAAGCTCAAACAGTAGTTTGAATTGCTAGAGTCAACCTGCATACATGCAAGCACATTGCTTCCAGTGAAGGAACAGTGTAGTGTCCCTTGCTTTTCTCTACTAGTACAGTATTTAATTTCTAATTACAGCTTTGGGTAACCACACTGATTTAACACAGCAGTCACAAAGAACTATCCCAGGAACATTGATTCTAGCAGAGCTACAGGTCAAAAAGTCTCTGAAATTTGCCTGAACTATCAGGATCAAATTTCAGGTCTACAACCTTTACGCATTCATAGTGCAGGGAGTATTCTTCTTTCTGCAGCATTAAAATAGGCTACTGATCCAAACTAAAGGGACCATCTCTTTATTCTTCTAATGTCCTGTAGTTTGTTCTTATGTTCTCCCCCATGAAAAATCAATGAACACTAGTCAGGAAATGGGAAGATGAAAAAAGGATATACAGATATTTTACAAATGCTTTATGATATTTCAATAATAAACTTGATTTATTTATTCTCATGGTTAGTACACTTTAAATATGGTTCTTGCATTTCTAGATGAATGCTTGTGTGAATAAGGATGGTGACATAGGTAGGCAAATGAAATATAATCTAAAACACATATGAATAAAGAAATTGATACCCCAAACTGTCAGGTATGTGAACAGCAGACTCTTGAATGGGTCTAAATTTGGAGGAAAAGAACAGCAGTATAAATAAAGTATCAGCCCAAATCTTATTCAAACCCAGGCAAATAATTTTAACTGCTAGAATACACTGTTACTGTTATGAAGCCCACAGCAGCTTGCATGACAATCAAAAACCTAAACCACTCTGTTGTTCCCTTAGAATCATTGTTATAGATAGGTAATGTGATGGATTGGCTCTCGCAATTAAGGAAAGAAAATTGTATATATGTTAAAAGAAATTTTATTGATATGTAGTTATGTTACCGTAGTCTTGTTGTTTAGACATCCTCTGTACTCCTCATAATCCCCTTCCCCCCCCTTGGTACTGTTGCCACCAGAGAGCTTTGGTTGTGAAAGACTTGTGAAGGGAGGGCGTTGTAGTGGTTTTGGTTCACCAATTTTAGAATTTCCGAATTCTAAATTCACAGGCATGTACATGTGTCCCTTGCATGGGATAGGAAAAGCTTGTTGCTAGGGGGTGCAGCATGATAACACCTCACCTCCAATCAAGTTGCAAGAAAGTAGTCTCCGCCACTGGATGGCGAAGAAGAGCTGACAGACAGACTTTGGGAAGGGCCAGGGTTGGCTGACACAACCCCAGGGATATGAAAGGCAGAGCAGCCATTTTGTAGATGAGCACATGGCAGTTTGGTTCCATGCTACCTGTGCTGCAATTTTTCCTTATTCAGTCTTTTGTTGTATTTTTGTTTAGGTTTAATACACCTTTGAAATTTTAAAAGTGGGCTTTGTTTCTCACATCGTGGAATCATAGAATATTTTGACTTGGAAGGGACCCACAAGGATCATCAAGTTCAGCTCCTGTCCCTGCACAGGAACACCCCAAAAATCAGACCACGTGTCTGAGAGTGTTGTACAAATGCTTTTTGAATTCAGACAGGCTTGTTGCTATTAACACTTCTCTGGGGAGCATGTTCCAATGCTCAAACACCCTCTCAGCGAATAAACTTTTCCTGATATTATCGTGGCTTAGGAATGGTACTCCCCAATTTAGTGCTGCCACTGAGGCTCTCCAAACCATGTGCTGCTTGCTCACTCCCCCTCCCCCCCTGCAATGGACTGGAGAGGAGGACTGGAGTCACAAAAGATCACAGGTTGAGATAAGA
>VWZP01003535.1:9357-21383 GCA_013396995.1 Dicaeum eximium | reverse complement strand
ATTTTTAAATTTTTATTTTTCAGTTTGACAAGTGGACAGATGGCCAGAGGAGGAGGATCCTGGTGGACCTGCTGGAACGCTGCTCCCTGTCCCAGCAGAAATTCTGTGCCAAGCAGCTCCAGGCCCGGGTCCCCACCGAGGCCGTCGATTTTACCACGCGGCTCCCTCGAGTCCTGTCCTTGTACATATTTTCCTTCCTGGACCCACGGAGCCTCTGTCGATGTGCACAGGTAAAAAAAGCCAGCAGCACCTGCCTGGGGTTCAAAAAGCCGGGTCAAAGCAGTTTAAAAAAAAATAAATAAAGGAAAGCACTGATTTTTGGTGAAGACAAAAGCTCTTCTGACTTGGCAGCCTGTGCCAAATGCTTAGTGATGCTCGTTCCTCGGACCCTAAATTAAGCCAGATTGGCTAAGATTCATGGAAGTGAAGAGTAATTTTAAATGCTCAGTTCTAAAGCATTTTAAAAGTGGCATTTTCAAGGCTGATTATTCCCAGAAAGGAAGCCTGGTACTTCCTGAAAATCACATTCCTCTAAAACACCTTGCACTGTGTGCAGAGCCCTTGATTCATTGAGAAATATTGACTTGTGCTTTTGCAAAGAACAACACTTGATCCTTTAAGGAAAACAGATCCTTTAAAATGCCTGAAGGTCAAGTGTTGGATGTGGAGAAGCAGAAGATTATAGATGGGCTTTGGAGCAAAATGATTAAGACTCCAAAAATCTGTCTGCATGCCATAAAATGCTATGAGGTTTTAAATTAATTTAGTTTTCAGTGACATTATTACTGTGCTAATGTAATATTCCATGTTATTTAGGGATATATAATAATCTCAGCTTGGCTAGGCCTTGCTTTAGTAACTTTCTCTAGCGTTTCATGTGGATGCAACTCAAACTCTCCATGCTCAGGCAGGGAGGCAATAGGTTAGAAAATTACTTAGAATCACAGAATATTTGAGTTGGAAGGGCCCCACATCATGAAGGCCTTGAAAAGTGAAAATGATTTAACCAAAGGTTTAAAGGAAGAATTGAATTAATTTAAGGCTATGTGGGAATTACATCCCCAGCACAGAAATCCGAAATCTTGGACGCTTTAAGTGCCAAGTTTTCAACGGGCTGGGAATTCACAGGTGAGCTGGCAGTGGAAGTACCTGTCGGAGCTGGACCAACTGTGGATGCTCAAGTGCCTGCGTTTCGGGTGGTTCCTCAACTTCTGCCCCACGCCCTTCGAGCAGGGTGTGTGGAAGAAGCGCTACATCGAGATGGTGAGGGAGCTGCGCGTCACCAGACCCAAGGTACGCCCCTGATGGAGCCCTGCGTGCCGAGAATTCCAGATTTTCTGTGCTGACCCCCAAGAGAACACTGCCTTTCACCCGAGGCCTGGAGAAGGCTTCCAAAATTGAATGATAAAACTGAGATTATAAATGTGTAATTTGAATAGAAGTGTGTAATACCACAGGGTGGAAAACTTAGAGGTTAAGGTTTTAGAATATTGTAATATATATAAAGCAAGATGGAGTTTTTAGGGTGGTGGCTGTTTGTTCTTCACCTTCTTCTTCATGGGTTTGCATGGTGTTTGTTGGGATCTAGGGCACAGAGAATGTCTCTATGCCTGTTTTAAGAATCTCTGGCCCTCAGCAGAATTCTGCTTTTAACCTTTGTCTCTGGGAAAAAATTGCCAAAACTTTGGAATGAGTTAGAGCACACAGGTGGTGGTGTGTAGTGGTAGTAGTAGTTTAGCACAGGGTGAAGAATTCAGGGTTTTAGGATTTTAATCTGAGAGTGAACAGGAGACAAACTGGAGGATTTTGGGTGTTGTCCATTCTTCCTTCTTGTCCCTCTTCAGCTCCATTTTCTGTAGCACTGGTGGCACAAAGTTCTTGGTTAGAGTGAGCAGTAATGTGGAAGTTACGTGTATGGATTAGTAGAAGTTATTGGTAGAAAAGTAAAAACAAAGTAGGTGTTAGAAAGTGATTGGGTTCAAGAGCTTTAAAAGGCCTTGGTTTGAGTCTATTTTGCCCATTTTGTGCCTTGGTTTGGGTGTTTGGGGTCCATTTTGTGCCTTGGTTTGGGTGTTTGGGGTCCATTTTGTGCCTCGCTTCTCGCACGCTGAGTCTGGTGTGCAGACGGTGCTGAACTTAAGGTAAGAATGAACAAAACCCTGAAGACCAAGAGAAATAAGAGTCCTGCACGTTCTTCACCCTTGGAAGAGAACTCGGTAGTGGGAACTCCCTCCAAAGGGCCCAGGGGGTTGGGTTCCCACACCTGTGAGATCAGAGAAAGAAAAAACAAAAATCCCGACAGTGCTGTGTGATTGGATAGAAAAGTCCACATTGTGGGCCACGGGTGGTTGGTTATTTGGTTAAAAGTAAAAATAATTCAGGTGTCATTTCTTAATTAGACAGTTTACCTTTAAAAGACCTTGTACAGAGAGATAGAGAGAGCCATTTTGTAGCTTGTTAGTGGAGTGCTGCAGAACTCAGGATGTGTAAGACTGTAACATAGATAAGAAATAATAAACATTTGAGCCCGAACACAAAATTCAGTCTCTAGCGCTTTCATCCCGATCCTGACAAGGAAGTAAAGAAGATAAAAACGTGATACACGCCCACCTGATGCCTTCAGTCTTAGCTTTCATATTTCCAGATTCATTAGTATGTAACTCTGAACTTCATACAGAGAGTTAGCAAGTTCTCCTCACAGCTTAGTCAGACAAAACAATCCTTTTCCAGCCCCAGAACCAAGGATGCCTTTGCAGCTTCAGGCCCCAAAAAGTATTATATATTATGATATGATATGATATGATATGATATGATATGATATGATATGATATGATATGATATGATATGATGATATGATATGATATGATATGATATGATATGATATGATATGATATGATATGATATGATATGATATGATATGATATGATATGATATGATATGATATGATATGATATGATATGATATGATATGATATGATATGATATGATATGATATGATATGATATGATATGATATGATATGATATGATATGATATGATATGATATGATATGATATGATATGATATGATATGATATGATATGATATGATATGATATGATATGATATGATATGATATGATATGATATGATATGATATGATATGATATGATATGATATGATATGATATGATATGATATGATATGATATGATATGATATGATATGATATGATATGATATGATATGATATGATATGATATGATATGATATGATATGATATGATATGATATGATATGATATGATATGATATGATATGATATGATATTATGATATGATATGATATGATATGATATGATATGATATGATATGATATGATATGATATGATATGATGATATGATATGATATGATATGATATGATATGATATGATATTATATTATATACAGCGAATTGATGGGAGCAAACTGAGAGGATGGGACTTCATTACCTGAAGCTGTAATTGAATAATTAACCCCCCCCATATGAAAATGGATCAAAACTTATAAAAGTGCAAAAACTCATCACCTGTCATCCATCCTGGGTGTAGCCTCGGCCAGGCTCTTGTACTGCCCAGGGTGTATCCTTGGAGGTGTTTTTAATAAATACCTGATTTATTTCTCTAACTCTGTCTAGCCTCTGTTCTAGGTAGATTCTCCAGGAATCACCTCCTCCATGGGTGTTTGTCCTCACTGGGAAAAATGGGGGGTCTGGCTCCCAGCCCCTCTGCCTCGTAATCTTTTTGGGGATCCTCCTGCCCTGAATTCAAAACTCAGCCCGGCTTTAAATCCGGCTCTTTGTCGCTGACAGAAAGAAGCTGATGCAGCTCAACAGCAGCTGAGCTCATCCTGATATGGATTACAGGGCTTGGGTGGTGACAAGCACTGCCAAGGTGCCTCTTTCTGTCCACTGACCATATTGGAGCCCGCAGAGACCAATTCTGAGTTAGTCCCCAGTTATCATAACTCTAAATTTAGGCCAATCTGATTTTCATCACAGGCTAAAACTCATTTTCTTCTTTCCGCCTCTCCGATTAGACTCCTTCCAAGGACGAGTTCATAGTCATCGATGTGCAACCAGTAAAAAGCAACGTCCCAAATGGGAAACTTCCCATGGCAGGACGGGGGACAGCCAGGAGGAAAAAGGAGCTGCCTCCTTGGCGTTCATCCGACAGGAACCCCACGGACACCATCCGCTACAACTACCTGGACAACTTCGACCCCATCGAGCAGGCCAGGCAGGCGTAAGAGTTTTTCATCTATTTTCCTTTTTCCCCCTGGCACAAAATTATTTTTGTTTTGTTTCCATGTCCTCTGCAGGCTCACTCTGCCTGTCCTCATTGCAAACCCACTTTCCTGCTCTTTTGGTTTTTTTTGGGTGGGTTTTAGTCTGAAGGTGCCGCTGCTTTGTGTCCTTTCTGCACAACTCAATTCCTGGTGTACTTACACCTCAGTTCTGTTTTCTGAGTTCAGGGTGGAACTCCTGGGGGATGTTACGGAGCTGGAAGGGGAGGAATTAGCACAAGGGTTTGTTGGAGAGTTTTTTAAACCAAGCTGCCAGGATGAGAGGAATGTGTGGGTTTCGCAGGGCAGAGGAAGAATGAATTAATTGTGATGAAATGTAATTCTATCGCTCCGAGGATCTCCTGGCTGAGAGGAGGTCGGGATGATTGAATTGCAGGGCAGGTGTAAGAGGATGTCAGAGCATGGAAGTGATGAATGCTATTTGTGTTTGCACTGTCTGGATCCATCACTTCCTGGGCTCCCAGGATTAGCCACATGGAAAAAAATAAAATAGACATTTCCCTCCCAAAGCAGAGTTTTGCACATGGATCTCTGTTAGAACTGCCCCATGTTTTCCTTTGACGCCTCTGCCACCAGAGATTTTCCAAATCTTAGATCCAGGGTCAGTTTTCTGTGCATTAACAAGCCCAAGGAGGGTGTGGGAGGGACCTGTGGGAAGAGCTCACCCTTTTCTTGCATAAATCCCTGGAAAACGCCACCTCTGACGCTTCCCAGGGGTCACCTCAGCCCAGCTGGTGTGAAAAGGGTGACGCTGTCATTAATCCAAGCCTGGCAAGGAGGATCCTGTCGACCATTCCCTGGCTCCTGTGGGAACCCACAGGCTGGCCACACCGAGCGTGCCCAGAGCAGGAGATTCCTCTCCGCCGTGCCAACAAAAACCTTGGGAACCGACGGAGCCACGATGAAAAAACGCCCGGGCTGTGTTTAAATAAATATCCAACAGAGCCAAGATTATCCCTGCACCGGGAACAATCAGCCCAGGAATTACCCCAGCCAGGGATTGTTTGGCCAAGCACTCTCGGAGCTCTTTCCCAACGTGATTAACGCTGCTGGACCCACCGCTCCTCCGGGGTGTTCCACAGAGCTCCCTGAGCAAAAGCCTTTTATGAATCACGTTTTAATCCGCGTCCCCTGGTCCTTGGATGCTGCACTACTTCAAAGAGCTTCCCGGTTTCCACCTCACCCTCTTTCTGTGGGATGTTTCCCAACTCCAACACCGCTTTTGGGCCGTGTTCTTTGAGGTTTTTACCTGAATTATTTTCACCGAACGCTTCCTGCTGCAAACGAACATCCTGATATTATTTTCCAGCCGTGCTCAGGGGTTTGGTGTAGCAGCTCCCAGAGCTTTCTGTGAGGTTTAGGATTCTCTTGTGCCATTTCTGTGAGGTTTAGGATTCTCCTGTGCTGTGAAAAAAGTGGGACAAGCCTTGTTTGAAGAGTTTAGAAGTCGCCTGTCCCAGCGCTGAGCTGCGGATGCGGCCGGGAGCCAGGTGAAAACAATTCACCTGAAATAATGAAAGAGTAAATAATAAATACACTCCCTGTTTGCCTCTCCCCAGTGAGATCCCAGCCTCCCTCCCTTTGTGGGGGATGTTTTAATGCTGAGCGTTCCTGCAAATCTGCCGTTTATCCGCAATTACAGGGGATTATTGCGAGGAGAGAGAGGAATTCTGTGAGATTTGCCTGTTTATTGAGAATCTCCCTTTAATATCACTTAAGCTGCAGGTAATTGCTGCTGCTCAGGCTTATCTGTGCTGATTATTCAGCAGCGCAGGTGCCACGTTTCAGGTGCTGACCCAGCCTCCCACTCCCACGATGATGTTCTGGTGCTTCTTTTCCAGAGACACATTGCTGTCCCTTCCCAAAAATCCTCCCACCGAGGCTCCGTGTGTTGTTCTCCACCTTTTGGGAATGGGAATTCAGCTCTTCAGCTGGATCTCTGCAGCAGGGGGACACCACCGTGAGTGTCCCCCAGTTTTGGTGGGGGTGGCAGGCAAATGTCCCCGTGGTCCTGGTGTCCCTCTGGGATGCCAAGCCTTGGTTTGGAGCCTCCCAGGAATCCACGTCAATGCAGGCAGCCCCTGCCTGACCAGGGCTCAGCTTGCAAGGCGGAACAGAATCCCAAGATAAAAATCTCCGACTCCGCCGGCGCTTCCAGGTTCTCCCTCAGATGAGATTCCCGGAGCTCAAGGGCAAAACAACCTCTCCTCATGTAAAATGGATGTCAGGAGGAAGGAGATGGGTGTAAAACGAGATCCTGCAACAACAGGAGCGATTTCCCGGGGTTTGCCAAAGGGAATCTGGGAGAGGAAATGGCTTTTGCTGCTGTGGAAAGGAACAGGGTGAGGATTTCCTTGAGGGCACCGCAGAACTCGCAGAAACCCGAAGTGATGGTGAAGAGAAAAGGACTGGAGGGAGCTCTTTTAGCCCAGCACCTTGACTGGGAATCCCTGGGCCAACAAAGCCTTTTTTTCCCATTTGAGTGCTCAGGAAAACCGGAGGTGTGGAGAATTCCCTGTGAATAAACAGGATCACATCAAAGGAATACCTGACGCCACCATCAAAGCAACATCTGAGACGAGTCACTGGCTGCTGCCTTGACTCCAAGTTAATCTCCCTAATTCCAGGTTGGGTTTTGCAGAATTTAAGAGGTAATCAAACAAAAATAAGTTTTTTTTCTGAAGTTTTCTAATTGACATTTAAATGGCAGAGCTCATGGAATTCCAGAATAGTTTGGGTGGAAAGAGACATTAAAATTCATCCAGTTCCAACCCTGACACCTTCCACCATCCCAGGCTTCTCCAAGCCCCATCCAGCCTGGCCTTGGACACTTCCAGGGATCCAGGGGCAGCCACAGCTTCTCTGGGAATTCCATTCCAGGGCCTCTCCACCCTCACAGGGAAGGATTTTTTCCTAATATTTAATCTAAACCTCTCCTCTTTTCATTTAAAACTGCTCATCGAAAAAGTCACTTCTTGTCATCTGTGATGCCGAAGAGTTTTCATCTGTTTCTTGGTTGGCCTTTAGAGTCATCAGCTGCCTTCTCCCTTCCACAGCAGCACCAAAACAACACTGCTGAGAATTCCTAGCAGAGAATTCATCCTTGTTTAGCCAAAAAAGGGGAAATACGGGAAGCAGAACGAGCTACAGCCAGCTCTCAATTAGGCAGTGCAGCGGAAATGGAGTCCTCTAAGTGGAAATACAAAACACATTCTGCAGGCTCTGAGACCATAATTGGCTCTTTAGCTTTGAAAAACAGATCAATACATCTCCAGACAGCAGCTGGCCTCTGCTCACTGGGGAGAACAACACTGGGGAGTGCCCAAAAAATGGGGCTCATTTGCAAGCTGGATGATCATCGAAACCTCCTTTTTGTTTCTGCTGGATTTACTTTGCTGGTTGCTCAGAAAGGCAGGAGTTTGTACCCTAAAAACTGTTCCCAGGAGCTGAATGAAAACCAGCATAAAGGAGATGGGACAGAGATCCCCCAGTAAGTTCCCTGGGAAGTTTTGGGTTTAGTTGGGACAGTGTGGGAAAAGCTTCTCAGTCGCTGAGCAGGGAAATGAAGAATAGATGTGCAGCCAAGGGAGTGGTGAGGTGATAGAGAAGAGATACAGACAGGGTTGGATTACAAATTGCCTGGAAGGGGTTATCAAAATCCCTCAATAGAATTATAGCTGTGACTATCAGTGTTGTCATGTGTCACAGCCATGATTTCTGGTAGGTCTGGTTTGTTTTCTGCCTGAATTGTCCAAGCAGCTTTTTGTTACAGACAATAAAATAAAAAAAAAATCTCCAGAGATCAGCAAGGAAGGATTTTGCCTCTCTGGGCACAAAGAAATATTGCAAAGGGGAAGTGGAAGATTTTTATCTGAAGCGTGGAGTCGAGTTAGGAAATTTTTCTGTGGGGCTCTGATCTGCCTACAGAGGCCCAGGAGGGCGTTTCTGTCAGGCCCTGCGTGCACAGGTCTGCTGGAAGGCATCTGCTGTTTGTGCTGCTGCTTGCCAATAAATCAAAAGATTTGCCTCCCACTTGATGATGAATAACGAATTCCGATTCCATCCGAGCGCTGGAGCCCCGCCAAGACCGCGGCCTTGTGCCTCAAGACAGGGCCCTGCCACTTCTCACGACAACGGCTCGCCTAAATCGCCAGGTCCTTCCCCCCTCCCCAGCCTTGGGTAATTTATGGCCACGGGCTGGCTCTAAAAAACAGTTGCATATTGTCCTGGAGTGTTTACCCGACGAGAAAATAATTACTTTCAGTAATTGTCCTGTCAGCGGCCCAGGCCCCGTTTCTGACAAAGAGGGGCTCGCTCGCGTGAGAAGGGCTCGGCATCCCCACGCTCCTCTCTCCCTTTTTGTGCTGCTCAAAAGCCAGCCCAGCTCCCTACGGGCATGTGGGAATCAAAAAAATTCCTCAAGGGAGGAAAATGGGGTGAGAAGCAGCGAGTTCAGCACTGGGAGTGAGACCCGCTGTCCCTTCTCCTCATCCTCACTCCTTCCACTTTCCTGATCTGCAGCAGGGATGACCTGACACCACAATTTGGACACCAGAACACAGCTGCAGATACCTCAATTTACAATAATAATTTACAATAATATTGTACAATAATATTTGTAGTCACAAGGCCAGGGCTGCTTTCTACCCAAAGGCCACCGCGTCATTTAGGATGGAAGACACTTTTAAGATGACCGAGTCCAACCATAACCTGGACACTGCCAGGTCCACCAAAATGGCCGATTCATTCCCAGCTGGAATATTCTGGATTTAATTATCTCCCTTGGCTTGTTTGTTTTTATGAACAGCTTGGAGTTTTCCTCAGTTTCCTATTTGAAATAATGCTGGATTTGACTTTATGGTCCTGGACTGGGATCAGGTAATACTGGACACGTGCTGGTTTTGTGTGTGTGTGTGTGTTATGTGGTGTGATCCTGGCTTTTTACAGGATAAAATCTGCTTTCAGAGCCCATCCCCACCCTTTATATCCATGGGGTTTTATTCCTACTGTGCTTTTTTAGCTGCCCAGAGACACTGGGAGAATGACTCCGAGCTTCTGCTTTAAATTCCCAGATTCCATCTCACAGAATTTGAATGTGGAATGAACGCCTTCAGATAATGAACCTGTCTGAGTGCTTAGAAATACTGCCTCAGAGTCTGGATTTTACTCCTGATATTGGGAAAAAATGTGGCAACTGGCCATATTCCAGCACCATTCTTAATTTAACTTAATTTTCCCCCTCTGGAATATTCCTGTTCTGCCAGTTAATTGTGTTGAATTTAATAGCAGCTGCATATATAATACCAAAAATATGCAAATACATGTATAGAATTATTGGCTACAAAAACACTGAATAAACACCTTGTTGGAGGGGCAACCCCCAGCCTTTTTTACACTTCAGGTCACACAGACTTCACTGAAAACTCTCAGATCAATTCAGCTCAACTTCTTTTCTGTGAATTTCCCCAAGGAGGTGTAACACCTTAGGCACACTGAGCTTAAGTCACTGAGTCCTGAGCTTGCGTTGGAGTGCCAGAATTTATCACATCTTTAAAAATAAAAAAAAAAAAAAAAATCAAGTTCCCACCTCCCTCTGAGCCCTGCTAGCTGATTGTGCTCTTTGAGACAAGATTAAAAATGTGTTATCTCAAGCCACATCTTTTCAGGTGGCAATATCCCAAAGGATTGGATTTTTAACACCCCCAGGGCAGCGAGTGCACAGCATTTATGGAAATTCTCATGTTCTGCTCTGCAGGAGGAGGAAGGGAGGAGGGCACACCCCGGACCTGAGCAGGCAGGAGGCTGAGAGGAAGAAGAGGGGCGGTCGTGGATGCGCTCAGCTCTGGAAGGTGACATCCCTGGCAAGTGTCACCAGGGTGTGATTCCAGCACTCGGGCCAGGGTCAGACAGCCCCAGGGATGTTGGAGCTCGGAGATTTTCCCCCAGGGAAGTGCTGTTGAGGGGACACCTGGGCAGGAGGAGGACACCAAGCCCCTCGTGGCTGGCTGCTCCGAGGGAATCTCGCTGCACCCCAGACATCACAAGGGACAGCACTGTCAGTGCAGGGAGTGACTCTGTTATTTATCTGCTCCTCCCTCTCCTTACTATCCCCAAAAATCCCTTGTTGTGCTTTTTACAAAGTGCTGTCACAGTTCTTTCATGACTCTCTTGTCTCATCCCAAAATTTCACAATTTGCATCGACGTTCGCTCGTTCTCCGCGCCCTGAGCCCGAGCGAAGCAGCCTCAAACCTTAACACTGAGAGCTCTTTGTGCTCAGGGCTGCTAAAATAGGCCATGCTCCCATGAAAGGAGCCCAGGGAAGTCATTCCAGAAAGCTCCACGGGCTTTGTGGCTCTGGAAACAAAGAACTGCCAGGAGAAGGCCGCGCTCAGCAGCGCGTCGGGGTTCTGGGAGCAGACCTGGCATTCCCGAGCCGCGCAAGGCAGGGAATGCCTGGGGGCTGTGCTGAAAAAGGCCTACAGAAAAGAGAGGCATTGTCTCCCAGATGGGGAGGCATCCTCCTGACCCAAATACAAGGAAATTGATGCTGGCACTGTCAGAGCACGGAAAATGTCGTTATTCAGCCTCTGCCTCGCAGTCTGCGCTCTCTGCGCATCAAAGTCCTCGCACAGGTTCCAAACTTCCCGCCACGACTTCCCAATTTCCAGCTGTTTTATTGCCAGGCCAGGAGTGAAAGGATCTCAGCTCAGAGTCAAAAATGAGAGAATTTGGTTTTCTTTCCCCGGGTTTTAGGGAAGTTATGTGATCTTCAAAGTTAATTAATATGCAACCCCAATCAGGAAGTATTTAAGTGATAAAAAATCGGAGAATCACGGAATTGTTAAAGTTGGAAAAGATCTTTAAGATCATCCAGCCCAAGCATTCCCAGCACTGCCAAGGCCACCACTGATCCCTGTCCCCAAGTGTCACTTCCATAGGGGTTTTTAATTCCATAGGAGCCCTGGGCAGCTGTGCCAGGGCTGGACAGCCATAAATGAGCACAGCACTAAAAACAATAAAACCGAGGTTAAACCATGCTGACGCGCAAGAAAAAGTAAAAAAATATATAAATGTAATTCTCTAGGAATAATCCAAAATTAATTTCCATTTCTTATTAAAGGTAGCATTGGGAAACATGGCTGAAATGAAAGGCCTTTGAAAGGCTCCTATTTAATCAAGTCTAAATAAAGAGGCTTAATGTGCAAATCTTTCAGCAAATCCTTAGAAGAAGAATAGCCTGGGATGAAAGAATAAACGCCCAAGGCAAGCAAACACCGAGTCAAATTAAAATGAAATCCTCAAATAGATCAATGGTCCAAGTGCAGAGTGTAGGTGAGAATAAAGAATATTCCAGCCAACAATGAAGATGTAAAAAGGGGTTATTAGATGGAGCTCCCAGCTCAGGAGCGTCAACCAAAATAAGAATAAACACTTAATTAAGGGGACATCCACTGGCTCCATGTTTCCATGTGGTGAATGAGAAAACCTGGGAGGGTTTGGAGTTTGTTACTAATCATGGAAAGCAGAAAAAATGGAATAAATTAAAGTCAATTGGCGCAATTAGAATAAATAGTAAATTACAGTGAATGGAGTTAATTAGGTTTTGAGTGAAGGGCCGCGTTCTGCACGTGGAACACCCATGTCTGAGCAGGGGGCAGGGAATTCCTGCCCCCTCTTTATCCAGGGAAATGCTTTAAGGATACTCCAAGGAT
>VWZP01003533.1:294957-382264 GCA_013396995.1 Dicaeum eximium | reverse complement strand
AGGGGGTAAGCTGGGGAAAAAGGATAGTAAAAAACAAGCAATCAAGAGGCAAAACCCTAATTAGAGCCCAGCAGTCTTTCCTCCCAGGGAAGTAAAGGGGATTATGTTAAAGCCCCGATAATGTGGCAGGCGGCTGGGGACCGTTTGCTTCCCAGCCTTGAATCTGGAAGGACGAGGGTATTTCTGGGCGCTGGGGGAGGGGCGCCCGGGCGGCCAGGCGATCTCCTGGGGTGAGTCCAGGGGCTGCGGGACCCGCTTGTTCCCTTGGAGGCTTGCCCCTAGCTTCTGGGGAGACGCTTCCGCGCTAGGAACTCTGAGGCTCCTCCGCCTTCGCCAGAAAGCACCAACCTGCCACTGTAATAAATACGCTGTGTAAAACTGAAGTGTCACGCGACCAGGCACTTCGCACGCCTTTTCCCATTCAATTTATGGGGAGACAGTGTATATATAACATGCTGTGAAGTGGATCGGTGTGGAAAATATTCGGAGGTTTTTCTTTTTTTTTCCTCTGGACTGCTGGTAACCTGTATGATTTAGCTATTTTACATCATTAGTTACCCAGCACCCTTAAACATAGCAGATAGCCATACATTAGATTGAGGTTAGAGAAGGTGGTGACTGTTTATTTAGGGTGATAAAATGGTCCATCAGCAGTAATCTCCATCGATATGTGCCACCAGGAGATGAAGGATGAGGGGACAAGCCACAATTAATTGCCCTATAGTTTTGTAGGAGAGAGTGGAGCCGGTGCGGACTGAACTTCGATCTCCTCTCCTAGCGCCTATTCATCATCTCTACATTGTATATGGGGGTCTCTCAGGGGCAGAGGGTGGCAAGGTTTATCTACACACAATATTCTCCTACTCTTCTCATACCTGACACGGAAATTTAATTCATTCATACCTACAGTAGATGGCAGGGAAAATCAAACCCACCTCCCTCAACCCGCCCCCCACTCGCCTCTTAAAAATAACCCGAAAGCCTCTCTACAGGCAGGGCGGGCCCCCTGCCCCACTCCGGGGCGTCCAGGCGGGCTCTCGAACAGCATCTTCCCCAGAGGAGCCGGCGCGGGTGTGCCTGACCCCCGACCGGGAGTCACGGAGCCCGCGGCAGCTCCCGAGCTGGTGCGGGAGCNAGGGGCTTAAAGCCCTGCGAGAGAGGGGGTCCGGCGCCCGGGACCCGGTGACAGCCGCGGGTCAGCGGGCCGAGCTTGGTCCCGCTCTCTGCAAAGAGAACTTAGAATAAATAAGTAAATAAATAGAGGGTTCCCCACGGGAAAGTGCATCTGTGTTTCTTCGCCCTGAAAATCTGCCTCCAGTGAGGCAGTCTGAAAGAAACCGCCAATAATCTGATGAAAGGAGGTAGATACCAGTTCATCGATGAGGAAACTGAAGTATGAGGGAGGCTGTGCTTCCCTGGAAAGCTCCAGCGCTCAGGAAACGAGGGGGCACTGTCTCTTCCAGCCCTCCCTCCTGCTTAGCTGGGTACCCGGGCCCAGAGAGGGATGCAGGGCCAGCCGTAGTGATTTATACTTGCAAGTGAGTAATACCATGTGAAATGATGGCCACTTAGGCTGGATACCTGCATGCTTGTGGTGAATTATGAAGCGAAGGGTCAGAGGCCACCCTTCTTTAATACCAGCAAACTGCAGGTATCCAGCCTAACTGCACCTTTGAAGCATATTATTGCTGAGGAAAAAAATCTATTTCTTTCATTTATTGTTTCAGCTGGCTTGCTGGTAAAAACAACGTGTTAAACCCTGATTTTCACTGACGAAAGGTTTTTCCTTTCAAATTTGCTTTAATGCATGCAGTAGTAGTGTTATTTATGTTGGTGCATGTTTAAAATTACATTTTGGGGGCAATGATATGTCCTTTTGCTTACACACAGAGTTATAGTATTGGCATTACACAGCGTTCATTTTCCTGGAGGCACATAAACAGTAACATATTGCAGTCCTTCCATAAGAACCATGCCAAACAACTCAACTAGGAAATCCTTTAATTTTCTTTTTCTTGCATCTTCCTTTCCTTAATCCTCCTTATCTATAGCATATGAAGGTATAAAGTAGGAAACTGATCTCCTTCCAAAGTGTTTTTCTGTATCTGGGCCTGCAAAGGAGTATTCCCACTGACTTTACCTTCTACATCTCCAGATTTTATCAGGACATTCTCTGCTCTGGCTGCAGTCCTCCTTGATTTTTCCATTTTCAGCAAGTCTTCCAATTTTCTCACATTTCTTGCTTCTTCTTGACTTGATTTGGGACTTGACTGATGCTATTACAGAAAGTGGAATTATCCATTTGCGCTGTTTTCAGTGAAGCCCTGTACTCACACTCAGCTGCTGTCTGAGGCCAAAACTGGAGGAAGGGCACAGTACATCTCTCCTTGTCACCCTGTGGGGCCATCCTCTGGGAAGTTCACACTTGTACAAGCACCCCTTTCGTGTGAAGTCCCCACACCAGAGTGGCTCATGACGGCCACCATCCAGTTTGGAGACTCCAGGGCTGTCAGTGGACCACAGCCCCCTCCCCCTCAAACCCCCGTTTCTTTTCCAGGTCCTATTCACCACGTTGGTGCCCTGTGTCACATCGTGCTCTGCAGTACGCACAAAGATGATGCTGCTGATCCTGCTGTGAGGCAGGATAGTGTGCAAGTCTCGGAGTTCTTGATTTTTTTCCCCAATCTGATATGAAGGAAAGCCTTCCCTTGTCCTCTGAGGCAAAGAAATACACTGCCTACAGTAATGGTAGTCTTTAAATGGATACTTTCACTTATTACATGAAAGTTAGTCACAGAAGAGTAAAAGATGCACAGTTGTTGAGGAAAAAGCTTTTTACTCCAGGCATGGCAAAACATAGCTAGGATGGCTTCTATTCCTTATAACCTTTATGAGAATTTTTAAAGATTTTATTTGTACAATTACATAACAACTAAAGTTAAATGTATAAAGCATGAAACTAAGAAGAATTTCAGTACTGCTTAGTATTAAAGACAGATTCCTCCCTTCTCATCAACAAACCATTAGCCAAAAGAGTTTCAAAAGATGTTCCATTTTCCAAATTTTCAGCTTTGGCAGGACAAAGGGAAAGGAACACAGCAGGGGATCAGATACTGTGACTGCCAAGCATTAAGACATTACCACTGTTTTTGGACAGTGGAAAATAAATATCACCATGTGTGACTTTCTGTAAGGGTAAATGACAGTGACACAAGGTTTTTTTACGGTCCTTGACAGTTTCTTAGTTTCTTTTTCTTGGACAAGTAAAAATAAAATGTTTAACCCACATTCATGCACACATATTGTCAGAATGAATTCAAGAAATTATTGTTATAGGCAGGTACTGAAATTTTTATGCACGAAAAGTTACATGTATCTGGTGGCCGGATGCAGGAGCTTGACACTGAAATTGTCTGTTTGGAGTAATGAAGATACTTTAGCAGGTTTAACGTGAATTTCTCCAGAGATACAGTTCCTCTAAGAAAGCCAGTGTAATGAGCTAGTTTACACAACTAGAAAATATTAAAGCAGTGCAAACAGTTAGAATTCAAGGGCCTACCCTGGGTGCTCATTGACATCATGGTTAGACATAATTTCTTTAAGCTCTCAGTTTTCCTGTAAGATGTTTTCTTTCTAACTTGCATGGGTAGATGACAGATTTCATAGAATCACAGAACAATTTGTGTTGGAAAAGATCTGTGAAGTCATCAAGTCCAACTGTAGATCATAGAGTTGAGCCATAATCTGTTTAGAGTGTATCACATGCCAAGCTGTTTCAGATTGTGGGTTTGTTTTTTTGTTGTTTGGGTTTTTTTCCTTCCCTTTTCCTATTTGGGATCCTTTCCTATGTGACCTCCAGTGCCAAACCACAGTGCTGCCCCTAACATCTTTGGATACGCCAAAACCACAGGGCTTCTTGATGTCTGGTTTTGCAGAGGAAAGGGAAGAAAAGATGCTGTGGTGATACCTCACTTTCCAAACTAGCTGTGAAATAATAACAAAAATCGCTCAGCCGTCCCCCCTGCCCTTCCCCCCCAGCATATACTTGATGACTTTTATTTATCATGCCACAGAATGATCGTAGGAATATCTGCTGCCTTCTTTTAGGACTTGCCAGAAATGCCTTCCCTGGGGTGCTGCAAACCCCATTCTCCATCCACCTCTAATTGGCGTGGCTGAGAGAGCAAAACCCCTCTGCAGTGGAGGTTTAGCCCGACAGAAGTCGTTTTGCGGCAGGGATTACGTGCTTAAGGCAAGGCGAAATTGCACCTTCCAGCCAAAATCGGGCTTCTGCCGACCTAAGCGCGGTCCCCACTAGGTGGCTTTGTCCTGCCGCGCCGGCCGGCGCTCCGCTGCCTCCTGCCCGGACCCGATACACGGATGGATGGCCTGGGGCCACTTCCACACGCAGCCCTTCTGCAGGGACAGCCGCCGGAGTGGTGCACAGCTCAGGGCTTGTCTCCCTGCTTTCTGCTGAGGTCTGGAACCCGTGCTGAAGGTAGGGAACTTGGACAGGCGAGCACCAGGTGGAGACACGTGTTTGCTGCGAGACCCAAAGGTGCAGTGCTCTTGAGGGAAATTAGCTTCCACGTGTAACTTGGTAATAACTTCTTGTAGCTGAATGCACCGCTTTTTTATGGTAAAATTTAAAAGAGGATGACAGGAAAGAGGGTTTATGTAGCATGTCTAAAATTGGAGAATACACATAGAAGTCATAATCTGAAGATGCGTCTTTTATTGTCCTTTAGCAGCTTTTGCTGAAATGAGGGGAGGGTTTTCCTTTGAAGGATCTGGAGGAAAGAGTTCTACTTAATACACAGTACGTCCACTTTGGAAAGAAGAACATCTGAGTCAGGGCCCCTGAGGATTGAAACTGTGGTTTCAGGCAGGCAGTCTAGCAAGTCTAAATCTGTGGCATAGACCAAGAAACTCCCGCTTCCGTAGTCAATGCTGTGCTCTGTTTTTATAAGGAGTGGTGTATAAAATTATTAGGAGAAAGATGTAGGACTTGCTACAAGAGTACTATGCCATAATTACTGGTTTTTTTCTTTGTATTTCTGGAATAAAGTTATATGAAAACCTTTATTCTGCTACAAAATTGAAATGTGAAGGAGATGGCAACTTATTTCAAGAGATTCAATGTTATGTTAACTCAGCATATCTCCAGAGAAATTAATTTCTTGAACATGAAACTTTTTTCCTGGAAGATGTACATTTGTCATGTGTGGAATAGTGTGCAGTAGAAACATTTAATCAAAATTTTCTTCGCTCAGAAAAGAAAAGTCACAGTAGGATGTTCCCAAAATAAAGACACATCATTCAGTATTAACAACAGTTAGTGAAATTAACAGTTTTACAAACTGATCTTTTTCACAGGAGTTGCTCACAAACTCAGATATGCTGTTTTGGTCTTTTCCTAGCTTCAGTTACATGTAACAGGCAGAGAACATGCATTTTCATTCAATAAACAAAATTTCAAATGTGTGCTAGGAACCAGAAATATTTGCTGCATAATTTCAGTTTTAAGATTAAATTTATCTTTAGGAAAGTAAATGTGCATACAGGCTCCAATTTGTCATTCATGAGGTTCTGGTTTATTTATTTTATTTTCCAAACAGACAGGCATGCACACACACATGTTAATGTAAAAAACAGAGTGAATGCTCATTTAAAATAAGGATTAAATTAAATCTTGTTCCAATTAAGCCCTTGGGCTGAGCTGTGGTAAGGCGGTTGAGAGGGACTTGCAAGGCGCTATGACTGTTTTAAAATGTCTCAGTGAAACACACTGGGATGGTTTAACTGGGCTATTTATATTAGTCAAAAAATTCATCTTTAGAAACATTGTTAAAGTAAATGAATCTTGGCAGGTTTGTGAATACACCAGGCTTGCAAATTGTCTGCAGGACTTCTGCTCAGCCTTTGGAATTTCTTGTTTAGGGCTCTGGTGAGATCTGGGAAACCAGCCTAAGCAGCACTCAAAGGGCACGGTGTGTATGAGTATTGGCTGCACCGCCACGAAATGACGGCACAAGCGCGGGGATCTGCGCGCCACGGCCCGCGGCAGCGGTGATGGTGATGGCCAGCGGCACCCTACTGATGGCATTTCTCCCTCTTTGTCCCTCAGGATGTGACATGTGTGCCGATAACCGCAATGGCGAGTGCCCAATGCACGGGCCCCTGCACTCCCTGCGCCGGCTGGTGGGCACCAGCAGCGCGGCCGCGGCCGCACCTCCGCCCGAGATCCCCGAGTGGCTCCGGGACCTGCCCCGGGAAGTGTGTCTGTGCACCAGCACGGTGCCTGGCCTGGCCTACGGCATTTGTGCGGCACAACGGATCCAGCAGGGCACCTGGATTGGGCCCTTCCAGGGAATCTTGCTCTTGCCGGAGAAGGTTCAAGCAGGTGCCATCAGGAACACTCAGCATCTCTGGGAAGTAAGTTATCATCTTTCTTTCCTTGTCAAACTTGGTCTTTTAGAAGTAAACATGGAGTGTGACTGCGTGCAGCACTAGCACCAGAACTAGCCGTGAACATAAGCAAATGAACCCACAACTCAAACAAACCGAGTAAGCAGGTTTGGAAATGTAGCCAGTGCAAGCAAAAGCCTTGTGTGATAAAGGTAGCCAGAAAACCAGTGGGCAGCATAGAGCTCCAACCGGTCTGCAGAAGAAGAGCTGAGTGTTGCAGGTGCTGTAATGTGTAGTAGAGAGACTTGATCAGAGAAGCCTGAAGCTTTTACAACACCCAGTGGTTTCTATATTTGGCCTGAGCTACAAGAGCTGACGGAGCTCCCAGGTCACAGCAGCAGCTGCATCATGTTGGAGCAGCACATGTGGGTTGAGATGGAGTGCTATGCCATTGCTGTGGCCCCCAGCCAGTCCAAGAAAGCTGCTGAAACAAGCCCAGCACCCTCTTCTACAGCCCAGGACCCTATTCTTTGCAGTGTGAAGGAGTTAGTGCTTGTTCAGTTTAGTTCAGCTCTGGTCCTGTGTCTACCATGCACTGCCTTAATGAGGCTTCCAGCACTTTTGTGTGAAAGCCACTTTCAGACATCTCAAGGTTGTTGGTTTTTCTTTTTAAAATATTTGTCACTGTCTTAGAGAGAGTAACAGCGATAACTGTTAGGGAAAACCTATAATCCCTGTGTGTCAGAAAGAGCTTACGCTCTTCCAAGTCTTTTGCCATTAATTTCTCCTCTGATTTGTACTGGAAAATATAATTTTTTTCGTTCTGCTTAGTCCTCTGTAGCTGCAAGCTCTGCTTGCCTCCAAACTGACTGCAAGTCAGTAGAAACATGCTCAGAGAGCTGTGGTATTTGCTCATCTAGGCCAAATCCAAATCTTCAGAATAGAAGGAATCCATGAAGATGCAGAGTGTTTTGTCCTCAGTATGCGTACAGTGAAAGTAATGGATCCTTGAAAGATATTTGGGGGTGTGGAAGAGTAGGAGCTCCTATGCTTTTCCTACATGTAAACAAACAATAAACAACACATCAGGGTCTTTGTCTCAAGGTATTTACCCAAAAATGTCATTGTGGCAAGAAGGAGATTTTTCTTCCTTCATTAAAAAGATCAGTCTCAGAACACACCTGAATATGATCAGTAGAACTGGATGAATTGCAATTATTGGGAATTTTGCTGGTGCCTCCAGTGGAGATGGAATTTCTCTTATACAGCAGATATTGATAATTTGGATTTTAACCTGTTCCTACCAAAGCCCAGTGATTATAATTACAGCATTTTTGTATATGTTATCAGTCAAATATTTTTTTATGGAACATTTTGTAATGATGTTGGAGGCTCTAATTGTTAAGAAGGGTATTGTTGTTTAGACTATTCTAATTAACAGGATATATAATAATAAAATGAGATTGCCAGATCCACACAGATATTACATAAAATACTGAAATTTAGATAAATTGAGTCAGATAAATTTTCTATAAATATTTACATTATTAGTTTATTTTTGGAAAACCTATGATGTAGTTTTATGCAAGTAAAAGTGCAAATCTTGACAATACCTCTTTAAAGAAGCAAGAATTTTTATCATATTTCAGGTTAGCTTAAAATCTGTTTTGAAGCAATGAAAGAAGCTAGGGCTTTAAAAAAAAAATTAAAAACAAAACCCAAAAAGATAGTAAGGAAAAAAAAAACCAGTCCTAAAACTATGTACCAGATTCAGGCCATAAGCGGTTCTCAGCTGAGTTTTTGTGTGGGATTACTCTTTTGCTCTTAACACATAACACAGATTTCCTGTTGGCTAACAAAATGAATGCACATATTTTAATTGAATTATCTTAAAAATAAGAATTCAATTTGATTTAATAATAACATATTGGTGAGCAGGTCATGGTCTTGAATTATTGCTGCTAATGACAAAAACTGTTTTTAAAGAAACACATACTGTAAGCTCTGGCCAAAATTTAGCTGTTTCTGATTTGCTTTGTCTTTCAATTTGGCACACTTTATCTATCAGAAAACCAATGTTTAATAAAGAAAAATATATTAAAATGAAGTAATCAGAAAGTGTGTGTAATTCTTTAATAGAATTGCATATTCTATGAAATGATCTATGAAAATACATAAAAGCAAATGAGAGTATATATCTAAATAGTCTGTATTAATTTAGTCTACATGATATAGGAGTGTGGATTAAATCACTGTAAATGATAAAGGAATATCTCATCATAGTCCCTTTATAAAGTTGTGACTTTAGTCCATTCTCTTCCACCAATATTTCACAGACAGCTGCAAATGCAAGTTTGTCTACAGATCAGCTCTTCAGCATTAGGTCTTGATGGACCTTATGGAGAGTATTTCACATTTTTAGTATCAAAAATTGCATTTTAATATTTTACTCTCAGCACTACAAAGTTGATAGGTATTTGTTTTAGTTTACAGCACTTTGTGTACACCAGGCAAACAGAAGGGCTATTGCGAGCACTTTTAAGTGCAGTTACAGTTTTGGTTGCTTTTTTCTTTATACCCTTTGTTGTGGGAAACATCAGAAGCGCTGCATTTGATGTATAGTTCAGTGCTGTGGAAATATGCCTCAGTCTGTCTGCACAAGTGTTCCCACCACGCACTGGATGTTTGCTTTGTGTGTAATGCACACGGCACAACGCACAGCGACTCGGAGTAAATTACATTCCATTCCATTACCTCACAGCGGGCCCTGACACCTATGGGTGTCCGTGGGAAATCATAGAGTTCTCTCACAATCAGCCAAGATAATTTTTTATAACTTAACAGAAAGATCAGTCTTTCAGAAAGCCAAAAATATTAGTCATTTCAGTTGTAGCGCTTTTTTTCCCCCTCTTTGGCCCGCTTCTATAACCAGAGTTTGCTTGTATTTTATAAAAATACAATAAACTCTGATTTGTTTAAAACAAAAACAGGACTGGGTGTATTAAATAAACACTCTCTTTGGTAATACAGGCATTTATTCCAGCAGTGCTTGATAATGTTTCTGATCCCTTTTTTTTTTTTTATTTTGAAGTAGTGAGAATAATCCGTTTGTTATTGCAAAGAAACAGAGACTTTTTAGCAATTAGGTCTTACTGATGAGAATGAGATAATTTTCCACTAATGTGTTTTCTAATAAAGAAGTGGAAAGGCACACTTGATTCCAACATATATGAAAACATTATCTCAATTATTAATGTGTCCTTACTCCCTGGAGATAAATTAATCTAGTTGCACATGGTTTCCCCTTTCTGTTTAACATCAAAATTTAATAAGAGTAGACTTAAGGAATGTATACGATATACACTTAAATTCTATTAGAATAAAACACTGAGGTTTAAATGTCCATATATTTTAGTAGTCCAAATTTTTCAGGCTCCCAACTTTAAACTGTGAATTCTGGAAACAGCTGATTTGTAAATGGTCTTTTCCCCTGCAAATGCAGCTTAGATGAAAAAACTTTTACTGACAGACATATCAAAGGATACAGTCTTATCATTTCCTGTTCTTCATGTGCCTGATAAAGAGTTTGCTATCTCTTCTTTTTTTCTTTCATGAGTGGTCAAATAGCTTTTTTTTTTTTTTTGCAACAGCCTAGGAATATCCAATATATTATTTCATTTAATTTAAACTTTACTTAATTGAAATTTAGCATTTTTGGAAGTAATGCTTTATTATATGCAAATTGTTTTTGCGTGGATGAGCAAAATTATATGTTTATATAAATATATAATGATGTACATAAATATGTATCAGGGTGTTCATTAATAAATAAAAAATGCTAAATATGTGTAACTGATTTTCCTCCTAAAAAGTTCCCTCCCCCCACTTTCTTCCCCCCTCTATCCTCCCGTCCCACATTAACTGGCACAAGTCATCTTAATAAGGTACCATATGGGTACTTGTTGGCCTTCTTGTGTCTCAACTGAAGGAAGGAAACATTGCCTTTGCCTTGTGCTGGACCAAGAACAGGCATTTTGCTGGGATGCATGCTGGCCAGGGCCCATGTAGCAATACTGGACATTTTTGATCAAATTAATATGCACAGAGAATCCTTACCCTTCAAATGAAGCCCTCATTCCAGTTATGGTGATAGATTCGTATTCAGATTCTCAAGGCTGCAGTTTTGGACTAAATTTGCTGTTACAGAAAAGCACTGGGGGATAGAATTATGTGCAATGCTGTCGTTCTATTAAAATGAAAATTATGTTTCTCAGCAATCCGTCATCTAGTATTCCAGACTGCTTGTCAGCTCTGTTTCAAATTTGTCATGTTCATGAAATTCAAGTAATTTTGTCTTGAAAAACCTCCTTAGTTACTTTACTATTGTATCTTAAGGTATTCAGAGTAACAGCTGCTGCCATTCTATTTTCTTGTTTTGCCATTTCTGAGGATTTTGTGTGATGTATGACCCTTGTATTCATTTTCCATTGAAAAAGTCCAATAATTTTAATTTTACATGGATTTTAAGTTCCTGTGCTGTGGGAAAATATCACTAATGCTGTTGTCAGTAGCATGCTAAGCTGTAAGCTCAGTAAGAAGCTTCCTCAATTTGTGTACCTCAGAAGAAAATCACACTAAGCATCTACAAACCAGCTCTATCACTGGTATTTCTGGATCACTTGCTAACACATTTTCCCAGATAACTTCCATAAGTTACAAACTCCTTTCTTAAGGTCCATAAAAACCAATGTGGAAGGTCACTAGTGTGGAAGGTACTTTATATTTAATAATTTTAGTTCTTAGAAAAGTTAAACAAAGCCCTGATGTTTCTTTTAGAAGACCTGTGACTTTTACAAGACTTTCTTATGAATTATTTTAATGTATGTCCATGTTTTTGGTATGTTCTTTCCGTCTACACAACATATGTATTGTATGCCTGAGCACATGTACTACAAAATAAATCTAATTTGGCATGGGGATAGATTCCCTATTGAACAAAGTGAAGTTTGGAGTAAACTTTGGTGTTTGGAGTTGGATAGAGCCCCAGAATTTTAACAGTGTTACTGAAAACAGGAATTCTGAGGACTGCATGGAACACGCACGTGTCTGGACACACACTATTCCCAGCAAAAAAAAATATTTTCTAAATTGCTAGATCATGCAGTGACTATCTGTTTTTCCATGCCACATAATCTCACCTTGGAGATTTCATTATGCAATATGCAAAAATACTGAAGTGGAACACAAATAAATATAAAAGCTCAATTCTGTCCTTATTTGACCGCTACCTTTCTGCATTGCTGACTAGGCACCAGTGTTATGGAAATATTTGACCTTTAAATTTAATTAATTACAACAGAAATTTCCACTGTTGGATGCGGCTATTTTGTAAGGCCTGAAATTGCAATTAATTTATGATACAGGTAATTAACAGGTAATTATTTCTACTGACTTTTGATTCAAAATTGGTAAATAAAGGCAGCACTTTAATGACTTATGCAAGTGTCCAGAATGTGTGGTGGGCCTGGTGTCAATAGTGTATTTATGATAGATGTGACCAAGCGAAACGGTGCCGTGTGCTTTTCCAGGTGTTGGTGGCACCCAGTATTCTGCAGGACTGCCTCAGTCACCGCTCTGCACGTTTTGGCCCCCCAGATTCCGTGGCATCAAATGCGCATGGACTTTAAAGCGCAGACCTTTGAGTAATCCCTTAACATAAAAGCTGGAAAATTCAGCCCAGGCTATACCTTCCCTCCACGCACTTGGCACCTTTTCCAGATAAGTTACAGAATTCCATTATCCAAATTGTTACACATGTGTGACAGAGGTTGACCTTTAGTCATGTCAATCCTTTCTGCGTAGGCCTGGGGCTCCAGCCTAATGGCTCAAAGCCTGATTTACTCACTGTAATAAGGGCAGGAGGTCGAGCAATTGTCAGCTTGCCTGCTCATACTCGTCTCGGAGCCTGGTTGAAGGCTGTTAACACAAAGCTTTTCAAAGTGAATTTACAACCACCACCACTGACATAGGCCAATCAGTACACCATAAATGTCAGGTTAGTGAGATTGAGCAGTAAGTAAAGCACTGCCAGCCCACTATTGGCTGAAATCAATTGCTCAAGGTTTAACTGAGAATAGCACTGCGTGCCCGACTACGTCTGCAGAACCAGCTTGAGGGTGGAAAGTGAGTTGGAGGGTGGCTTAGATGGAATTACCCACCAGCCACAGCCGTGGCATGTTGTCCTGCATTTGTCCTCCTTCCCTTTGGATGATGTCTGCTATGACACAATCCATGGTCAGAAACTTGTTAGATCAGCCTTTTAGCTATAGAAGTAAGAACATCCTGGTTTTTTATCTATGGAAACAAAAGCATAGGTGGTAGAACAGGGGGCTGTCTCACCTGGACAAAGGATGCTAGGAATGTTTTTAGTGTCTTATTTCAGTGATTCTCAACTGCTTTTAGTCCTCAGTTCCCAGATGTTTTTTTCATAAGGANCCATTGGCTTGTAACTGGAAACTATCACAGGTTTCACTAATGAGTGATTATGTACCTGATGGTCTGAATATCCATGAGATGTAGTTACCCACAAGACTGAATGTTTTTATCATTTTGCCTAGTGACAGCTTGGACAACAATTCATTTGGCTTTGAAAGCATCAGCATTAAAATGTAGAAATCCATTAAAATGCTGTATGCCAGGATTTATAAATTAGGCAATTTCCTTGATTATTGCAATCATTTACAAAATTGATTGTCTCAGTGTGGTATAGGCAGATTTCAGCAATGATCATTGACAACAGGCACATCCTCTAATACCTATACTCATTGTTCTTTAAAGGAAAAGCCACTCTCCTGCGAGGTTATTCTCCCTCTCAAGGTCAATTATGCATTGAAAAAGTCTACTAATGTAGAAGATCACACATCTTTAAAGTGGAACCACATCAGCTATTTATAGCCTGTAATGATAGCCGGAACACTTATTTTCCCTTCTGTTTGTAACTTGTTTGTTGACGGCCAAGGCATTCACTGGAATCTGTAGCACATATACTTTTGTGATCTGTTATTGAAAGGTAAATAATTTTGGCAAATTGCAGCTGTAAATATTTATTTGATTGAAGATTTAAAAGTCGATAGTGTGTTTTATTTGTTGCATCTTAAAGTTCTAATTAACCAATAGATATAGAGTACAGTAACTTGATTTGGGTCAATTATTTCTGCAAGACACAATCAAGAAATGATGTCACAAAGCAAATATACTCTAGAAGCTTTCCTATATTAAAACAACTACAATAAAGCCACAAAATGCTAGCCACCAACCACAAAACCACAGTGCTTTCTACTTGCATGGAAATAAGCAACGTGCATGGGAAAAAACTTAAAATGCAGGTGATTTCAGGAGGTCCTTTTTGCAAACTGTACACGAGATCCAGTCGTAGCTGGCAAAAAGCTATTTTGTATCATATGCATATCAGGAGTTTCCAAGACTGATATCCTGCAGTTGTTAATCAATCCTGTCCTAGACAAGATAGCCATTGATGTCACTGGGAGCTTTGATTTAAGGAGGTCTTCAGGCATGGCTGAATAACACAGTGCCAGAGTAATCACAATTCTTAAATATTTTTTTTTTTTCTAACATAGGTGAGTAGCTCTTTCAGATTGGCAGAACCACCTGCATATTGTCTGCTGCTGTCTATAAAGCAACAATATTGTAGTAAATGTAAAGGGACCTTTGTATAAATGCATTCATTCAGCATAAAGACAACATTTTGCTGTGAAGAAAGGGAGGTTTGCACTGCCAGTGGCTGTGTCATAGTGCGTTGTGTTTAGTTAGATGAATATTAGAATCAAAGAAAAACTTTTTCTTCTGTATCTTGCAAAAAATGTGTAACTCATAAATTTGTTGTTTGTACTACATTGCATATTAGTTGCCTGGATTTAGCAAGATGTATATAAACAATTCTGTATTTTATCAGTAATTCAACCTGATACTTTCTGCGTGGAGGCCTGCTGGTATATAAAAAAGCAAATTTATTGACCTGAGGGTATTTCTAAAGATGTTTGGATTTCATCTGTGGAACTACAAAGTAGAGGAAAGTGGTTTTATCATGACTACCAGTTCCTATGAAATAGAGGCCATAGGAAGGCTTTGTTCTTCAAGTTGCTCACCTGAAATGGAGCCCTGGATTTGCAAATAAAGTAGTGGTGGCCAGTGTTATAGTCCTAAACTAGTAATCCTGCATTAAGTGAAGTGTCATCTAAAACACATATGAAGTAAGCAAATCTAAGGTTCACTGTTTTTACTTAGATTAATCTTCTAGTTCTGTAAAGGTCACTATTTTTGCCTTTTAAAGTATTTTATATATACTTTTTGCTGTTGCCATGTGTGGAAAGCAGGGTATTCGTTTTTATCAATCTATGAAAGGAATTTTATAGCAGTATGGATTGGTGACTGGCACCATTTTTAGACCATAATTTTGCAAAAAGAGCTTACCATTTAAGTAAAAATAATTTTTAATAATCAGTTTCCACTAAAGCACATCCGTATTTCCAATCAAAGAAGTGAAGAGAGTTGTAGATTTTAGCCTGGTTTGTGTTAATTCATTTTATTGTGACCAGCAATATTTCAGTGACAGCAGTGGTAACAAAGTGACATTTTTCAGCCACTAAAAGAATTATTTGTCTTCCAGAGCAAACATTATGAGATTTGATATTTGATGAAAAAAGCCCAAAAAAACCCTTAAAAAAAAGAAAAAAAGGTTCTCATACATGACTTAGGGCCATTGCCCATCTCAGACCAGAAGGACTGGTAGGGTTCCTAGGTGGCATGCATTCAGAAAGTTCAGGAAGACACAGTAACATTTTCTGAACATAAATATGTTTCTTTTTAACTGATGCAACAAGATCATCACAATACTTACACAAAACATAGATTCCCAAAAAAGAAGGATTGATTTTTTTTAAAAGTTGTGTTTTTTATCCTAAAGTGTAAATTGCAAAGTAGTTTTGATCAGTTCTAACAGACATGCACAAAAAGTTACACAAACTTAGAAATTTCACTTGAAGCTATTTTAACTCTTTGGGGCGGTTATTGAAGCTTACAAAGCTGGGATCTCAGCTGTGTTTTCAGCAGTGTTCTTTTTTCCATGGACCCAAGCCTGTGTATTGTTAGATACCATGCCCATATTCTGGCATTTTTCTTCCTGATAAATGCAAGGTCTTCTTTCTGTGTGGGGACCGAAGCTTTTCACCCAGCTGATTCTCTTCTGCTGTTCATGGACCAACACTGTACACTTTAATCTGCTGCATGTCTTTCAGCATGTTTAAAAGAGTTTAGAAAGCTCAGTTTCTGGTAAAATTTTATCAAAAATATAAGCAAAATGAAGACGAACATTGGCATTTCCTTAGACCACGCATTAATCATGAAAATGTGCAGGAAAAAGATGGGTACCAAATAGATAATCAAATCTTTGCATCAGTGCATCATCTGAATTCCATTCTCTATTCTGATCAAACCAGGATCACATTCAAGTTCTTAGAGTGAAAGGTTGTATTTTAGGAACATTAACCTGCCTGCCTGTTTCTCCTGGATGGCGCTGATACGCCCCCAGTCTAGGGCCTGGGTGAATTTTGAGCAGTGCAGTGAGCTCTGAAGGGAGCAGCACCCACACAGCCTGGGCTCAGGGGTGTCTGTAGCCCACCACAGGGCAGAGCCTGTCTTAGACTAGGCTCTGCATCTGAGCCTGGGTGGGCTCAGGCTGTAACTCTGGCTGAGTGGCTGTTTGACCTTGGGGTCTGCCATTCCCAGCAAACGATGGCCGAAGGTCAGGCTGAGGTCTGCAGCCTCCCTTTCCTCCAAAGGCCATATTTGTCTGTCTCTTTTCTTAACCTTTGTGGGTTTTTGTTTATTCAATAAGATGTTCATTTTCATGCCCAAATTACACAGAAGCGACGCAAGCCAGTGGCAATAGTGCTGCAGACGTTTTACCTCATTGTCTAAGACTGATTTTTTTTAACTTCTGAAAGGTTAATTTGTGTGCAATTTTATAGTTTGCTGCTAAGCCAAATCAGATGGTGTCTCAAAGATAAAGTAACTGCCATTTTGGATTACTTTGAAGACTTTGGTAGAGTCTTACTCTCCTTAGTCCCTCATTCTTAATTTATATTTCTTACACATAATTACTTATCTCTGCTGAAACGTCACAGGTCCCCACATTGTGCTTTACACGAGTCATTTACAGCCTATGGCCTGCGTGTCACAGTGGCTGTATTTATGATCAGAAACAGTTAGCAGTGCCTCTCAGGATGCTATCAATCATGATTGGAAGTAACAAGGATAGCCACTGAAGAAGTTTGTGTAGTGCCCTCTCTGAGCTGAGCAGAACACTGCTCCTGTCGTCTGCCCAGCCAGTGGTTGGCAGGCAGGTTAGGGGAAATGCTCCTCCCTCTGCCATGGTTGGCTTTAATTTGTCTGTTTTAAGGGTTGAAAGACATCAAGAATTTAACATTGCTGCTGCATCTGCAGAGAAAATAGCTGGCTACAGTGATAGTTAAGACAAGGCAATTCATTGTCTTGGCAGTAATTTATGATTACAGACAACTTACTGTCTATATGGACCACCATTGTGTCTGTTTTACTCAGTTTTAACTTTTCTTACTTTTGTTTTATTATTTTCTAAATTTTTATTTAATTTTAAAATTAGATTCTTATTTATTTTATTATTTATTACTGTAAAAATCTGACATAAAAGTTTTTCTTGTGATTTCTGTGCAAAAGGATATGCTTTTATTTTAGGGCTTCCTACAACGGGAACAAACATTTCGGCATTTTCCTTCTGTAGTGATGGTGATTTGATTTATTTGAAGAATTAACCATAAACTTGCTGTTGAGAGCATCAATTCCAGTTGTCATCTGACATTAAATGTGGAACATTTCAACTTTACTTTCAAAAGCAAAGATGGTCTGGATGTACATTAATATTTCTACAGTTAATTCTGTTGCTTTATTAAAATAATGCTACAGCCATTCATTGCAACTTGATATTAACGTACCTGGTAAATATCTAACAGGATTAATGTTGAGAAATTTTGTATAAGAAAGGCTTTCTAGTTCAGCATCCAAGGATCAGATTGCCACAGACTGAAAGGCTGACTGAAGTTCTTCCTCCTTCACACCCTCTAAAAGACTCAATGTAAAAATCAGAGACCTAGATACCTTTTTCTCAGCAAATTCAAGTATCTATATAGGCTTAAAAAGCAGACCTTTAGATTACAGGAAAAACTGGGACAACAGAGAGATGTAGGATGCTAAAAAATGTGTTTGAAGAAGATGAAGAATAGGACAGCAAGGCACTGTAATGACAATGACTCTGGAGAAAGATCCAGGGCTTTCCCTGACTATGAGTGGTGTAGAAGATTACTGCAACTCCTTCTTTTTGTTCTCAAAGATTACAGGAAATTTTAGCACTCTCACAAACCGGGCTAGACTTGCCTCATGAGCATTGCACTGCTGATCTATTACTCAGTTTTTGTGCTGGTGCTGTCTGGATGATAAGTCGTGGATATCCCACAGAAAGTCATGGGCAAAACATTAAAAAATGGTAGCATCCAGAATTAGTAATTTTCATACACATGTTCTGTTCTGGATTTTCCCCACTCTCTTGCTGATGAATTTAAATATGTTCTCTAGGTCAAGGTTTCAAAACTTGCAAGTACCTTAAAAGCTAGCTTCATGAATATGCTTGAGCATGCAAAGTTTCCTTAAAAATCTTTTAGTGTCCTCAGCACTGTACTAGGAAACATGGTATCCCACCAAGAGTGGACCATGGGCAGGAACACCTGGGCACCAGCTTGTTGTGTCTCTGGTCTGGGCTGACCAGACAGAAGCTGGCTGTGGAGTGTAAGCCATGTGGGTGTGCATCTGCTAGCACAGTGCCCTGCCCAGGGGTGTAAATCCTTGGAAGTGCAATGATCTTATGGGCTGAAGCCCAGTCTTTATGATGATTAGAGTGAGCTGGATCTCTCTGCCTTCTGACATGACTCTGCTCTGTGCCTGTTGGAAAAAATAATTGTGACTATTTGAGCAACACTTTAATAGACTCTCTGAAAACTGAGGGATAATTTAAATCTTCCGCTTATAGCTGCAGGTGGTTTATCCTACCTGTATCCTATGACTGGGCTACTCAGTGGGAATAAGTTAATCAAGAGCAAAGGATGCAACAGCAATGCCAGAAGAGTGTGCTTTATATTAGGGCAGTTTTGCACATACACACAGGCCAAATCAGTTCTAGCATTTGCTCAAACTGCTCACAAATCTTACGGGTGAAAGTAGAATGGTTGAATATTAAGGTTTTGAGAACTCCAAGTTCAATATTTAAACCAAACTAAATCAAACCAAAAATCAGCTGCTGTGCCTAATTACAACCAATTGGGTTAGAAGACTTCTCTTGAGTGCATGACAATTATGAATACTCGGAATGGAGGCCTGGGTGTTTAAGCTCATATCAGAACATCTCTGCAAAGTTCTGAGATTTCATTTATTCCTTTCAACTTTGTTGGGAGCTGATAGTGTTGAGGAGCTCACAGAAAGTTTGAAGTGGCTTCCAAATTCTGAGCTTCGCCCTGCTGTCAGACTGCAGGCTATTTTTTAGGCATTTTCATTCTATGTTTCATGGTTGTTTGTACTTTGTAGTTAGTAAAAAGGCTCCAATGTTACTTTCCATTCAAGCAAAACCAAAAATGCTGGGAGTTTCAAAGAGAGACAAATATTTAAAATTCATACATCAGTCTCTTAAACTTTTCATCCTGGAGGGAGTCTGTTGGAAAGGCACCATGGGCCAAGGAGAAAGAAGCTGGCTTTGTGCATGAGCATAGGAATTTATGTTTGAGTTGCTCATGAGTGTTACGGCATTTAACTCTCCAGCAAAGGGTCATGGTAACTGTAAATTGTATAATATGACTAGTATCATATGATTGAAATGTCTTTCAAAAGTTATTACCTTGTGTCTAGTGACCACAACCAGAGTACTGTGGTAAAAGAATACAAGATGGCTGTGGAGGTGATCAGCTTTTGGAAAAAAACACCTTTGAATATAATTCTTAATAGAGAGTGATGTATTGCCTTCATTATGGAAGAGGTTAGAGCTGATTTGACTTCTTGGTTTAGACACTTACATATGTAAAAGAAAATCCAACCTGGCAGAAGGGATTTTCTATTTAATGGATGAGACGTGATAAACAAAATACCATGGCTAGAAGCTGAAGCTTGACAAAATGCATCTCAAAAGAGGAAGGTAAATATGTTTAGCAGTAAAACATAAAAATATCTTGCTAAAAGAGTTAGGCACCTTTGACTTTTAAAAGGTCATTAGATGTGTCACATTGTGCATCTTCGGATTCAACAACCTCAGTCTTTGCCTCCATGGCCTGTGAAGCTCCAAAACCTTTACTTTACCTCCTGGGATGTACATGAGGAGAGCAAGACTGTCTGCCTCTTCCTTGTAGCACTTTGTATAAGAATCTCATCTTTACTGGGGTGTTTTCTGAGAATTTCTTCCCTCTTCCCCAAATAGATTCTGCTTTCTCTGTGGTTGGGGTGGTTTTGGTTTTTTTTTGGGAGCCAGAGAATTGCTGCAGGGCGTTGGGTCAGGGGCAGTGGTGTGAGCTGTTGGTCCCTCATTTCACAGCCAGCACATTTTTCCCCTAGGCTGACTGCCACTGTCCTTGCACTCATGTCACGATCTCCACCACTTCAGGTATCTCTGTCCTGGCTTTCTCTGGGCCTCAGGACATTAACTCCCTTAACAATTCCCTGGCATTTTAGGGCACCAGGCACTCATGTCACTCAGTCCTCAAGCATGTACTGGTCCTCTCCCCTTTTTCTGTGTCTTTTCCTGTATAGAAGTTAATGGCCCATGAAGTATAGTCTGGAGCAAATGATCTAACAGTTCCTTCTAGCTTTGAAATTCATAAAGCTACAAAGCCAACCAAGAAAAGTTACTGTGTCTGTGCAAACCTTATCAAAACTGAGTTCTGCTCATTCTCCAAAGTAAGAGTTTCTGTGCTTATAAATTCCTCTGAGCCTCCTTTTATGATAGAGTGCAGCACATCAGAGGAACTGTCTGATAAAGATGAGGAGAGAGGAGAGGGATTATTATAAAAGCTGTCCCTGTGGTTCTGCCCGGAAGTCTGCATATTTCTCTTATACATGTAGTGGCATATACAGACAGCAGCTTAACCCAGGTTTCCAGAGAAATAATAATGTGGAAGAAATAGCAACAGTAGCTCTGAGTTTTCTTGCAGTGATCCTATTGCAAGAAGGCTGAACGGACATGCAATCACATACTGCAACCCCCACAGCTGTCACTTTGGCAAACCTTTTGATGAATTGGATCTTGATATTTACAGAATCTATTAAAATACAGCCCATCATGTGTTTGTTTATATGTTGACAAGATGATGTACACCCTGCAGGTCAAGGGTGATGTGAACTGTTTTGGTGTTCTTGTCAAAGCAGCTAAAAAAAGAGCATTTAAATAATTTTTGTAGAATAATTGTCTAAGAATGTAAAAGCAACATACAAAATTCTTACTTTGAAAAAAAAAATCTCTGCTGATCTGACACAAAAATCTGAACTTGTTATCAATCAAAAAGACTTTCCTACTTCTTCCCTAATATGTTAGAAAATTGGCAGCTCAGATAGAAAAACAAATAGCAAAATTAAACAGAAAGGAATTGATTTAACTACTTGGGTGGGTATCCAGTACTACATAAAATTTTTCACTTGGCCTTGTCACTGATTAAATATATTTTTTTTAACTAATATGTCTATGCAGCACATACAAAACCTTGCATTATTTAGCTATAAATATTCTAAGTCAAAATTAGCTTTATAAATTTAACTTTATTTCTTTGAACATCATTCATATGTGTTTGATTTTTCCTTCCTTTCCTTTCCTTTGACTTTTCCTTCCTTTCCTTGCTTTTCTTTTCCTTCCAAGAAAAAGTACTGTCTGAAATTCAATCATTTCAGGCTAGTAGTTCTCACAGATATGCCTTGCAATTCCAAATGTGGCTGTATCAAGGGTGTTATTTGTGTGAAATCAGACCCCAAACTCATATGCTGAAGGATTTCAGAGCATTTTTTCAACTTCACTGCATTGTTATTAGATTTTATTCTCATAAAGGGGACTAAGAACTAAGCCAACTTACTGTAGAAGAATCTCTTTCCATCTCATCTTTTTCATGCGTGCTTTCTTCAGCACCTTGGATTCACCTGCCTGATAAATATATAAATCCTGTCCCAACAAAAATCTAGCTTATGATCATTTTGGTGTCATAAAGGAAATCATGGAAGAGGGCAGATAAAGAGGATGAGTTTCAAAGCAACAAAAATACCCCGTTTTCTGGGGTTTATTAGGTGCAAGCTGACAGATTGTTGAGGTATACAAATGCTTCACTGTTTTAGAAAGGAATATGGAAATCTATGTATCTATATATCTATATCCATCTGTATTGGGAATGCAGTTGGTGTGAAGGTTAAAAAGAAAAAATAGGTGGATAAAGGGAGGGGTTGGAATGAAGAAATGGATCTAGGCAGTGTGAGAAAGGAGGGATCAGCAGTATTGCAGATGGGAAACATGAGGTGACAGCTGGACCCGGGCTGTCCTGAGATGTCCTAGATGTGCTGAAGAAAGTGGTGTTGTGGCCATCCTGTTCCAGAAGAAGGACCTGAAAACAGCTTTTGATATCTTGAGATTTCATCTTCCTAAAGGCAACAGGCTGTGCTGCTTCAGCTTTGGTTACAGCTTATTCCTGGGCTCTGGGGGCCCTCAGTAAGCTGCTCCTTACTGCACCAGGTCCCTCCTGGACCAGGTGTGCGAAAGGATGCAGAGCAGCCTGTTCTTTTATTCATAGTACAGGAAGGAGGTTCAGGACTTTTTTGAGCTGAAATACTGCTAGGTATTTTACTTTGCTTTTTTTTTTTTTTTTTTTTTTAATTTTTTTANNTTTTTTTTTTTTTTTACATATTTCTAAGACTATTTTGGCAAAGCAAAGTGCTTATAACTTTGTTTCAAAATGAAAGCAAAAGGACTCCTTCACATATCCGGAACTTTCTTTTTTCCTCTTTATTTTTTCAACTTGTCTTAACCTTGTTCTAAAAGCATTACTGTAAACATTTTCCTCTCTCTTTCTCCCCCTCCCATGTTTGGGTTTTAAATTTATTTTCTGTTGGATTGCCAACAATGAACCATTTAGAACTGGTTGTGAGATTGGTGTGTACAGACACTTGTCCAGAGAGAGCTGAGCTGATAGTACAAAAACCAGATGTGTGCTCATCAGATGTTAGTGCCCATTGGTCACCAGGGGTGTATCTACCCTCTACTATGAGGTGTTGGGCTGACTTATTTCTGAATGAGCTCTTGCACCTGCATGGCACAATTCAGGTGAGTTTTCAGCATTGCTAGCCTGGCTGCATCCTTTCAGAGTGCCTGGGTGTGATGCACTAGACTGCATTCACAGGTTAGCAAGGCTTGAGATTCTGAAAGCACCCAAATTAGTGATCAGGGCTCTGAGCAGAGCTTGGTGATTAAATTGAATACAAGATTTAAGTGCCCTAGGAAGAAAAAATGGTGTCCCAATTTGCCTGTTGTTCTGAGCTATTATTATGATAGTACCCAATTAGATGCTGAAGATGTTTCAGCTGCATGGTAAGTACAAAGCTCAAGTAAGAAAATCTGAACATGGTTGAAAACCCTTTTGATTCTTTTTTTTTTTTTTGTGTGTGTGCTAAACTCAATTTCAAGTATTAAGCTTACAGCAGAATCAGAAAAATTAATTATCAAACCAATGACAAAACGTTTTCCTAATTTTCTGGAAAGTTACATTATGTTTTGATGTGTATAATTTAAAGCACTAAGCACTACAGTGTAAAGCAAAGGAAGGAGGTGAATATGATTTGAAAATTAAAGTATCTGCAAAAAAATCCAATGCACTTAAACTTTTATTTACAAACAGGTAATAAAGATTGCAGTGCAGTTAATACCCCTCTAAACTGAGGATGAATTATCGACAAGTGTCACACTTGCATTACATTTTCCAGATTTTCCAAGTTTGTCAGAGTGAATGCTCTTTGGACAATGTTTCTGACAGTTTAATTAATTATAATGGAAATATAACAAAATGCTCATGCCTTTAACTGTATTCTTTGGCAAGTACTGCACTTTATGAAGAACTTCATAACTCTAAAAAGGAAGGAATCCAATATATTAGTTAAGCTTTTTCATTTTTATTAATGGCCTTTGTTATGTGGTTGCTTGTGTGGGAAGCAAACTTTCAGGCAAGAAGAATGAAAAAAATGGAAAAACCAAAGAAATAACTCTCTAGTGTCATGCTAAAGGGCTCTCATGAGCCTTATGGGCAGATTAGTTTGCATTCAGTGAATGTGCGTAGAAATAAGGAAGTATGTTATGGGATTTATTCACTGGTTATTGATACATCATAGGATGGTTTGGGTTTGGAGGGACCTTAAAGACCCTCTGGTTCCAATCCCTCTGCCACGGGCAGGGACACCTCCCACTAGACCTGGTTCCTCAAAAACCCTGTCAGTCCTGGCTTTGAACACTCCCAGGATAATCCTTGGTGTTAGGGTCAAAAAGTTAGAAAGGAAAAAGAAGACAGCCAAGTTGCTTGCTCGTTGCTGTGGCTACTTTCACCACAGGCCACTAAACTGCTGTCCACAGCTCACTGGTGGTCTGCAGTACCTTGTGAAATGTCCTGCAGATTACATGAAGGACTGAGTTCAAAGCAGTCTCACTAGGTGGTATAATCATGGGCTGTATTTCAGCACCATCATGACAGATGCTTTCCATGACACAAGACAGGACCTATTCTACGACTAGCACTGGCATTCCACTAGGATTTCCACACACAGAATTAAGGATATCTGCGCACTCACCAGACTGTTGTTTGCAAATGTCCTATTTGTGTATGCACGTGACTCTCAGTTTGCTTGTGAAGCCTTGCACAGCTGAATGCCAAGTGTCAATAGAGTGTGTGGGCACAGCTCACTTCAGCAGGGTAAAAACCAGCCTCCCTTGTAGCTGGTTGCACTTGCGGGATAATAAGATTATGGCAAGAGTCACTAGATGACACTGTAACATAGTTTCACACAATCATTTTTCTTAGTGCCTGTCTGGATACGCTGTACTCTCTCCTGTGTTTCAGTTCCTGTTAGTTTATACTAGTGCAAACATCATGATGATTTTCTGTTTGATTAAGTCTTCCTAATTAGACTTTGCTGGAAGGCAGAGTTGGCACTTTATTTTGTACAACGTTGAGTGCATTTTGCATCCCAAAGACCCAATTTTGACAGCAACGATTTTTCCGCTGTTAAGGAAAAGGTCTGCAAAGACCTCAGCCTTTGGAGAGAGAGCTCATAAGAGAGTCATGTGCACCACGGGACAAGGCTGTGTTTACACAGGGTCTGCTGGGTGATCTGGAGTGGTGTGAGAGATAAGGCCAGCAAGGGGAGCCTCAGCTGCTCCACCAGAACCCCACCTGCCCTCCCAGACCAGCCCGCTTCTGGCAGGGAGTGATGGGCGGTTCGGAGCCGCTGCATCTTCCACGTGGAAACCATGTCTTCCCTTGGCCCTTCTCCCTTATAGTGGAGGAATTAGAGCCTCTGGTCTTCAGTAAAGGCTTTTTGCTCCTCCATTTCATAAGGATGAAACAATCAGGCTCACCAGGTTTTAATATTTTATGCTGCCATTTGTAACATCAAGATTTTGCTGCAGTTCAAGCAGTGGTATCCCATTCTTGTAATGCTCCAGACATTCTCATATTCTTGCCACCACATATTATCTCAAAGCTTCCATAAAATGACTTGAGATGTGCCAACTTGTCAAGTCTTGAAATTAAAATTGAGTGGAAGAGGAACGCTTTTATTTATTTATATGTTTGTTTTAAGTTTTGAGCATATGTCTGAAAAGCTTCACCAACACAGGTTTGTGAACAATATGACCAAAAAATGTGGCTTTTCCTTTTTGCTTTTGTCCTTTTGCCCTGTTGTAATCATTTACTGGGTAGGAAAGGGTATTTTAGGGAAGAAGCTTTCAGCAGCTTTAGAAATCACAGCTCTCTTAAGAACTGCTGTTACTGCTGTGTATTTAATAAAAAAAATAAGGAAGAAAAATAAAAAAGGAAGAAAGGAGAAGTATATTTTGGAAAGAATGCTGAAAAAGAATTAGAAAACTCCAAACTCCTGATTGGTTGAGAGCATACTTTCATAGTGTGCTTTTAGTTTTAGTATAGTATCATAGTATCTTTTGAGTTTTAACACTGATATGATTCTATGCATTTACTTATAAATGTATTTGTATAGAGAAGGTATTTTTGTTTTTCCAGTAGAAAGTGTACTACAATAGTCACATTTCAATGCTGAGATGATAAAAATAGTTCATAGCCTTTCACTCAAGAGCATGAGAAAGCAATATAAAAAATGGTTGAATTCTTTGAGCACTAGTCTCAGTGAGAGCCTAGGGTTCCCATCTAGGGTGTGGCAATTCACAGCAGGTTGTGCCTGCAGCATCAGGCAATAGCACTCAGTATCAGTAAGTGCCTGATCTAAGGGAGTTAACCTTGATTACTTTGTGCTGCCCTCTGATGCTGCCTGTTTCTCTCTGGTGTCTCCACAAGGACATTGGGCAACAGAGTGAGGTTATGTACTTTCCCCTAGCTTGTTATGGCTGTGTGAAACTAATCCCACCCTCAAGTGAGTAAGAAGCTTCATTTTATGCCGCATTTGAAAAAAGGAAATCACCAATAGCGGCCCAGTATTTATTACCAGGTTCCCCTATTGCAAATTCAGAACATATTGCGTTGCATCCAAAGATGCTTCTGCACCTCTGGGCAGATGCAAGCCAAATAATTTTTGTCAGGGTAATTATTTCAGTTTTGTAAGTGGTGTAATTCCAGCAAAACTTAGATCACCACAGGATAGCAGACTCTCAGTAAGGTGCAGTAAGAAGCCATAAGTACATCCCCTGCTGCCATGACCCAGGTAACTAATTTACACCCAGAAAACAGACTCCTCTGTACCAGTCCCAGTCACTTTGATTGCAGTGTAGATATGCCCTAAATCAGTAAGATTTTTAATCTCTGATTGTAACTGATATATATGAAAGACTGGTATATTTTCCTATGAAATGCATCTGACATATCTACTAAAACAAAGGCTGCTTAAATTAATTGTCTTTTTTTTGCAAATAAAAGGCTGCCAACATATTTATTGGAGAACATTTGTTCCCAATTGTAGCCATCAGAAGATCAGAAGAAGTTCAAAATTATATGATGAAGTTTTTTGGTTGTAAGATAAGGGATTTTTCTATTAATGCCATATTTAAAATGTATTTATAAAACTTTTGAGCTTTGACTATTATAGCTCAAAACTGTGCAGTTGTATAACTGAGACATTTGCAAATTTGCAGGTAAAATTTTTTTGTCAGGAACCAAGCAGAGATGCATTTTAAAAGGAAAATTTTGGATAATTGCATCATGATGGATCTTTTGAGTCCTTTTTATTTTTACTCTCAAGGATATTAAATCAATACAAATCTCAGAACTGACTGTATTCATTATGTGAATGACGTATGTGATGAGGTTTGGATTTTTTTCTCCTTTGTGTGAATAGCATATGTAAATGTAACATTAAAGCTGACAGACTGTTTCAGCAGAGTTGCAAAGCTAATGATATGGTTTACATCAGGTGTAAAATGAGAATTGCAATACATATCTTTGTAATATTACAGGTGAAAAGTGCTGCAATAATTTGTTATATGTGTGGTGAGGTCTCCCTGCTCTTTTTTGCCCACCACCACTATAATTTAAAAATCTGCTAGCTATCTGCTTCTGCTGGTTATTATTGTACTGAATTTCAGAGGATTTACACTGCAATTAAAAGACTGAAATACAGATGCTCTGTATTGTGGAGCATGATGCCTTTTGACATTGTTTGTAGAACTTTTATGCCATTTTGTGTTAAGAGCTGCTCATAGTAGTACAATTTTGGGTCTGATTCAGATAATTTTAGTGTTAAACACTCAGAATCTGAGGGTTTGTTTTGGTCACTGTTGGTTTTGAACATTTTTGGACAAAGCACATTTTAGATTGAGAAAATGTCACAAAACATGACATTTAAATTTAATTAATATGGAAAGTATCTACAATTGAACTGCGTTATCGCTAATGATTTACCTGTAGAGATTAGAATTAATTTAATTAATGGTCAGAACTATATTGGTAGGAATATAGGAATTGCTCCTGCATTTTCACTAATTTTGATATCATAGGTAGGAAGGTAAATCTCCTGAAATGTGGAAAAAGTAGGAAAAAAAAAAGAAGAATGCAGGAAATGTAGTTTTTGTCTTTTAGAACTGCCAGACAATGTGTATAATACATTATATCCTGTATATATATGAAGTCAAATCTGAAAAGCATAGAGGGCACACTCTTTTTGATATTGTCATGACAACTGTACTTTTCCAAACACGCAGCAGCTTAAATTTCCAGAGAAATTGGAGAAAACAATAGCTGCAATCTGGACCTATTGCCTGCACCCTTGGTAAAACACGGGAGGTTTGTTCAGCATGTGCAAACTGTGCACCAGGACTTTTCTCTCCTGCATGGTTCCAGATTTCACCTTCTTGCTACTTCACATTTCAGTAAGTGACATCTAGAAGAAATTACATGCTTTTGGGATGCTTTCAAGGAAAAAAAACCCTTTGGGGCTTGGCAAAGCTCAGTGACCCAATCTGTATCTCACTGTTGAGCAAAAGCTACTGGGTATTTTTGGGAGCAATTTTAGTCACCACTGTAACTATCTCCACTTACACATTGCAGGGCACAGTGCCCCCAGGACCCCATTCCTCCTGCACTCACAGAGACAGACTGCACTGTACATTTTGATCTTCTGTGTGCTGAACTTCCAATGATAGCAGCAGTACTAAGTGCATAATAACTGAAAAGTGTTTACATATCGGTGTCTTACACTGGAATCAGTGTCAGAGTGGAGATTATTACAGCAGCGAATGTTTTGGGGACAAAAGACACACACAGCCATACTAAAACCAAGCTTCATTAGTCATGCTCACTACCCTTTAAAGTATGGAATGCTCCTGAATGTACCTCATTATTAAGACTCTGGTAAGTGTCTTTTCCTTTCAGTCAGTTTGTTTATTCATCCTTGATTCCAAGGATTTGCTCAATTTTCTAGTAAGTATAATATATTTCCTATCCAGATGCCACATGGGATTACTATACAATTTACTTATCTGGACAAAATAAATGTCTTTCCTTTGAAGCCTGGAGTAACTCAGATCCTTCTCTGCTCTCTTCTGGAGAATGAAAAGTGTTTGAGAAAAAGAAGCAAAATCTACCACACTATCATACTCTGTTGGAGGAACCTCAGCATTTCTTGACAGAATGAGTCAGATGAGGCTAGAATCACACTGCAGTAACCTGTCCTGTCTCACTCATCCTGTACTCCCAGTTTCTTGGAGAATTTTTAGACAAATTTGAACAGGCTAAGATGGCAGTCCTGGAATTGCAGCAGCTCTTTGGGCTGTATCTGTACAGTGTCTTATCTAAAGCTGGCAGTGACTCTGTAATAGCGGTGGCTCCCTAAAAGTTAAAGTACTTTTTCATCTTTGCCTCTCACCTTTTACTTTGATTTTCTGCAGAAAACATTGGCCTCTTCAGTTTACTGTTGTTGGGTGGAGCGAGTTAAAGATACTAAGCAACCAAGGATTTTGAGTTCAGGCATGTTTTCAGAATAACTATAAAATATTAAATTTACATTATCCACAATATGTTGGAGGTCAGTTTGCCCTCAAAACATAATGTCTGACAATTGTGCTTTCTTAGTGTGGGTTAGAAAAAGAATATAGTAGATTTAGGAAAACATCATAATTTAAGAAGTGACACATTTCAACAAAGACATAAAACTGTAGGCAGTACAGAAAAGAAGCAAAACCTTAGGAAACCATTACTTCATTAGGACAAATATTTTATGTCTTTTAAAAGACTCCTTATTTAAAAGGGTGAGCTCTAGGATATTCATGCTTGCATGAAATTGTAAATCTGTCATTTGAGAACAAGAAGTTCTTCTTTCTGTGGATAAATTGATTTTTATTACATCTTCATCAAATTCTTTGAAAACAGTTAGTCTGAGGGTATTGCTAAGAATTGGCTCACAGTTATTTTTAATATACTCTCATCTTACAAACATAGTGGTCAAACCAGCTGGGAAAGTCAACCACATGTTGTAAGTATACAGTCTGTGAGGCATTAGAAAGAAGCTGAACTAGGACTCATTTGCTTACTATCAGCAAGGGGTTCTTGAGGAACCCTTGCAAAAATATCTATTTTTCTGTTTGACTGTTTCTCTGCCCTTTCCTTAGTATGTCTTCCCTTTGCCCTCAAATGCCTGGAGTAATGGACACCTGACTTACACTGCCTGCCCTGCCACGTACCGGCAGTCAGGGCATTCCAGCTGGCCAAGAAAGGGCTCGGATTTTGACCTGCCTGCAGATACATCCAGGGTTTATTTTCCCCAGGAATAGGAGGGAGGTGGTAGAGATCTGTACCCCACTGGGAAACCAAACCTTTTCTATCTGACAGAGGGGATGCATGGCAATTCCTGCTTAACTCAGGAAAATGGTGAAGTTGTGCTCCCTGTCATTCTTCTTTTATTTAAGCAGAGGATTTTTGTGGTTGTGCATGAGGGAGAAAGACACAGGGAAGGAGTGGAGAAAGGTTACACTTTCATCACATTTTCTGGGTCTCTCAATTCATTTAGCCTTATCTGTGTCTTTTAGATTGCAAGCTCTTAGGTGCCATGACTGTTTTTATGTGTGTCTTTAACTGGGGTACAACAGATAACTGGTTACAAATTGTTGGAGTTTCCCAAGCAAACAATTTTTTGTTTTCAAGTGAATGCTCAGAAAATAAAACTTTTTGCAAAAAAATGTCAGTTTCATGGACATTTCTCGTGAATAAAACTTAGGGAAAAATAGTTCCAAATTATCTAAAGTTCCTACATTTTATAAACAGAAAATGTATTTCTCAGTTCCAAATTCCTTTAATTTTTAAGGCACAATAAGCTTGCAGTGAAACTTTATATTTATTTTTGGTTTATAAAATCTTGAAATAATCCAAATTGAAAAAACAAAAGAACCCCTCCAAAACACTTACTGCAAAATATTTTGTTATTGTTATTGCTTTACAACCATTTTGAGGTTTTTAACAGATCCAGCAAAATAATTATACAGGCAGCCTTGCTAAAAATTATTAATTTCCCCTTTGTATTAAATTTTTGAGGTTGTGGGAAAATAATCAAAATAATTGGCTTATTTTAATTTTTTTTAAAATTTAGTCTTGAGGAAAAATAAAACTTGCTTTGCATAAATCTTTTTACTGTTAAAATATTCAAGATGGATTATAATCACTGGTTGTGTTGGTTTCAAATTATTTTATCTACATTTTGTTTCTTTGTAAAAGTGGTCATTTAAGGCGAGCAGATTTGCTACTCAGACTACTCGACTGTTTCTTAAATAGTCCTACTTCTTTTGTGTTGGCCTATATAAGCCACCTTTACATTTTCACTTATACCTGTTTGGGACAAAAATTTCCCTTTTGCGGAAAATTATTTTTTGGCACAGAGAGGAGAGTTGAGAAGAGCTGGAAGGATAAAGGTAAGGTATATACTTCTAAAGGGGAAAGAGAATAATGCAGAAAGTAATAGTGAAAGAGACTGATACAAACCTTTGGAACCAGTCCTTCATTTTCACTCTAATGAGGTATTCTTGGGTGTTTTTCTGCTGCCTGATAGACTGAGGGACAGAAAAAAGGAACATGATGAAACAGTGGCTAATGGAAGACTAGAGGCGAGTGAAGAAAATTTTGGATAACATTGGTTAGCCAAATAAAGGAAAGTCAGAATTATCAGTAAGAAAATTTTTTCTTAATTGATTTAGAAATAAGGATAGAGAAGGACCATAGCAGCATAAATTATATTTGTATAACAAGGTCACTCCTTTGGAACCAGAGTCATGGAAGCAGCATAATGCAGAGATCCAAATGTGCCATTTGTAGAGTATATATGTGCTGCTTGCAATTTCAGGAATGGCAATGATTGATTCATTCCAGGAACAAGCGTGCTGCTGTTGAATTGCCAGCACCATTGCAGCCAGCCTTTCTGTGTTGCTTGGACATCTCCAGTCCCAGCACTGCCTTTGTTAGGTACCAGACAGCTTTTGAGAGCTGCTTGAAGCCCTGCAGAATGCAGCTTGGTTCTCTGCTAGCCTTTTGGGGAGAGGCTAATTTATATTTATTTGTAAACCTGTATCATTCTAAAATGTTAAAAAACTGTGTCCATGAGTTACTTGTAGTCCAGATAAGGAGCATCTTTACTGTTTATTTCTAGATTGTATCTATCTGAATATACTCTTTCTTGGCATGGATCTACAAAGTGAATACCTAGAGGGGAAGTGCTTTGTTTTTTTTACCATTCATGTAATTTTCCAAAATAAGTGTTTCCATCCGCATCCTTTGAGGCTCTCAGTCAGGTTTTAATTTTCACAGCATGAAGATGTGATGAGTACATGAGCAGTTATTCAGATCTGCTGGTCATAGTCTGAGATTAATTACAGAACACAGGTTTATAATAATGACTTTGCCAAAATCCATCAAACATTGGATCTTTTTCTGTATCAGCAAATATGCAAATGAAAAGGATTATGGAGAGCTTGAATTGAAGAATACTTGGAACCTGTTGAATTTCATCCACCTCAATGGATAGGCAAAATGTTGTAATGATGAGTTCACCCTTTATTTACTGTATACACAGTTGCTGACAGTGGTTTTTATAACTCTGAAAATTACACTTAATAAATATGAGAAGATACAGATTTTCTTGATTACATAAACCTAAATATTTATTCAAGATTTCATGAGAAGTTTGTCTTAATTTAAACAGAGCCAGGGCTGCTGAATGGGTGCCATTTTTTTGATGTGGACACGAAACGAGTTTTAGTAATATCCACACTCATTTAACCAGTAAATGTTTTCTACTAAGGCTTTGCTTCGGCGTGGTTTGCCTGCTGCAATCAAAATGAAACTGAAGTCGGCTTTTCATAGATCATATTTAAGGGTTTTATCCTTCATTGCATGAAGGATGGCTGGCTTTAATTAAAAAAATCAGAAGAGGTATGTAAATATTGCTGCTGTAGTTCAGAGAAATGCAGTATTACTTGTATTTTCCCTTTTGGTATTGATGTATGTAGAAGTTGGAGACACTAACACATTGTGGATATTGCTGCTGAGAAGGGGAAAGGAAAAAGATAGGCTTGAAACACAGCCTGAGAGATGGCACAAAGCCAGTGCACTGAAAAATGGCAAACGTCACATTTAACAGCTGGACACAGAAATATTTCTCTTTAATTTGGAAGGAGAAAATTTTCTTCACAGCAGGGCACTCTCAAAAGAGTACAACATCAAAGAGGGTGGGTCTCCCCAGTCAAACATCATCTGGCTCCAGTGATGGAGCAAAATGAATGAACTGTCAGGACTTTTTTCCAGTGTGTATGTTTTTGCCAAGTGAAAAGTAAAAGGTTTAGTGGCTTGTTCTGATCACAGACCAAATCCTGATAATGGAAAGCTGATTCCCTAAAGTCTTCCTCTGATCAGCTGACAGGCAATGTCTGAAGAAGACCCCATATTGATTGATGGTCCACTTTGTATTGATGGCCCCTGCCACCCTTAGAGATAAGTGAGATATGCCAAATGCTTGACAGCTCTGGAGGGCTCCTGTGATTGTGTCTCAAGCAATGTTCTAATCTAATGTTATAATCCTCACAGAAACAAACACACTTCTAAAGAAACTTAGCATGATACTTACCAACACCAGACCTGCACTTGGGAAAGAAAAAACCCTTTTCACATTCTCCACTCTGACGTCCTCTAGCAACATCAGCACTGCTCTTTCCTGCACTCCTTTCATTTGCCTCTTAGCTCTGACTTCCGCCTCAAAGAAGCTGCAAACTGCCATTCCTGTGCTGTTTTACTGACAATCCTATAATTTAACAAATTTGAAGGAATAATAGACCCTAGGAATTTTTTGATATGAAAACATGGCAACACAGTTTGTACAGCCATTACTCATTTGTTTTATGAGGAATCTCAGGCACAGTTTATCATATACTTTATTACTTGACCTTTTACTCATCATCTGGGGAACTTGACATTCCAGACATTCCAAAATATTCCAAACTAAAAATATCACTGTGCCTCATTATTTAAAACTCACAAAGGAATTAAGTGTATTTTTTAAGGTATGTAATTTTAACTTAAATTCCTTATTTATTGTAAGCCATAATGAGAAGTTTAAAAAAGGATTGAAAGAATTATCTGTGGAGTCTGTATTGTAGTAGTAAATGGGTGCTCTGCTATGATAGATGTTCTACACACACACTGTAAACACAGTCCCTATCCATATTTACTTACAAACTCAGAGTGCAGATAAGCAAATGGTGCACAAAAAATGTTATCAAAATCCCTGTTTTCTACAGCCACAGGATCAAGACTTTAAGTACTTGCTCTAAGCCATGTGACAAACCATTTTCAGGGCAGGAGCTAAACCCAGAGCAGAGCAATTCAAGTGTCTGAATGGAGGTGTTTAGTGGAATTTTAGATCCTGGAAAGTATCTAAGACATACAGACAGGGCTGACACGTAACGCTCAGAACTTAAGGATAACTACTTGTCTTTGGGAGCAGTCACTGGAGCTTTAGTGGAATACTTGAAGCCACCAGAAACACTAGGGGGAACTTAAATTTACACACCTGAATATAACTATTATTGCCCTAGTCCAGGAACAAACCCTTATCAGTGGATCACAGCCATTATCTCAGGCAGCAATACTTTTTTTAGAACAAAGTAATGCTCTTGACATTTCTTGAAGGGGAGGCTACTTGTGGAGAGGCTTTCTTTTCAGAGAGTATTTTCACATGTAGTGCATATCTGCATTAGGGTTGGGATTTTTTATATCAGGTTGGATGGGACCATTTGAGTCACACAGTCCAACCTCCCTGTTCAAGGAGGGTTTCCTAGAGCATGCCACTCAGGATTGTGTGCAGACAGCTTTTGAGTATCTCCTTGGAAGGAGACTCTGCAACCTCTTGGGGCAGCCTGCTCTAATGGTCAGTTACCCTCACAGTAAAGTTTTTCTTCCTATTCATGTAGAACTTCCTGTACATCAGTTTCTGACCACTGCCCCTTGTCTTTTGCTTGGCACCACCAAGAAGAGTGACTTCATCCTCTTGTCACCCTCCCTGCAGATCCCTTAGAATCTCTAGCAGCTCTGTGCTTGAGAAGTACATTTATAATCTAGCTCTTAAAATGCTTAAAGGAACAGGGCATTGGAGCTTTTAAAAATCCTAAAGGTAAAGAAAATAATGAGAAGCCCCAAGTGCTGCTAACAGAAACCAAACTAAAATAAATTACAGAATTATAATTGTGCCATATGTTCTATGCACCATATCCCAGTATGTCAGAAAATATCCCTAAGCACTGAGTCTGGGATTTGTACGTCTAAGATCTGCTACCTCTCTAAAGTACTGATTCATGCACAAAACTATTAAAACACATTTTGGAGTGGTGTTTTCAAAAAGTGCTTAACAGGAATTATAGTAATGAGGGATGAAAAGCTGGGCTGTCTTGGGCCATCACCTTCCTTTTACAAGCAAGGTAAGCCTTGAGTTTGAAGAATAGACTCTTCATACTTTTGCTCTTTCTTATGTGTAAGAATCAGGGCAAATTACAATGATTTCCATTTATGAGTTTCTTTTGGTCCTGAGTTATTTCTCTGAGGTCATAGAGTCATCAGTAAGTCACCCCAGGGGTGTATACCTGCTCACTTGTTTCAGCTGCATTGTCCAGCTTGATGCTGAGTGATTAAATCTGCCAAAATCCTTCTGGAATATTTCGTTGTGTAAAGGAATGAAAAAAATATGAAACAAGCACTTTTTAATTTCACTTTCCAATGTCTAATGGTTTTGAGAACCTCCAAGAAAATGGCCTAAACTCTGCCATTACCCTGCAAAGGAAACAGTGCTCTGTTTTCAGAGGCACTGGGGGCAAGAAAGAATCACTTTATTGATTCTCTGGCTCCCAATATAATTTTAGGAGCTTTATTACTGAGTAAGTTCATTGATTCTTTCCAGTTGAATGAAGGTTTTCAGTATTAGGCCCTTGTAACTCCTTCCCTGTTATACTTACTAGGGTTTGCATTTACCAGTCAATGGGTGTGAGTGTCTTCTTCTCGGGTTATTTCAGCTTTGATAATTTCCCTCTCTGTTTTCAAACCATGTTTTCATTTTTACTCTGGTTTCTTTCATGGTTTCTCTGAATAGTGAGCCCAGATTGGTAACACTTTTTCTCTACATGCTCCATGTCCCACATAGAAAAGGCTGGAGAAAACCACTCCAGCCTGTTGCCTCCACATGGTCTTCTGCTGCCAGGGCTGCGCAGGAACGCAGTGTGGTGAGCAGGGTGGAAATAACAATGTCAAACAAAAATGTCTCCATCGCAGAATGACTGATGGCTGGAGCACCACAGCTTTTTTTGTACTATCACTGGACCTGTCAGGAGAGTGCAAAACCACACACAGGGAAGGCCCTGTGATGTCAGTGGATACTGCAAGAGCACTGGTACTTTGCAGATCTGTTTACACGTGTGTAAGTTTCCAGCTTCGTGCGTGGGGTTTTTTCTGCTGTGTGTCTTCTTCTCATTGCCCTGGTGTTGAGTAACACTGTTGCGTTACATGAAATTCTTTCCTATTCCGGGACCTCCAAGGGCTAATGTCAAAACAAACCACTGAGACTCGACTTAAAAAAAAGTAATTTTATGAAGTCCACATAATCAGCAGGGCATTGCTTTCATGACACGTTCTGGAATAAGGCCCCAGTCCTCCAACTGCTTGCACAGATGCTTGATTTCACACACGAGTAGTCCCATTGAGATCAATGGGACTACAACATGTGCAGAAGTGTTTGCTGGACTGAGGTCTAAGTGAGAGATGAAGCCTTTCACCTAGCCCAGACAGTTCAAACCAATGTTTATAGTTTCATATGCCATAATCCTTTGAGAAACATTAAAACTAAATAGCTTTTAATATTCTTTGGCAAGTATTCTATTTTATAAAATTTGCTAGATGATGCCTGCTAGATTAAAGAGAAAAACATTGAGCAGATATTACAAGATGTATGCTCTGTATCAGATATGGTTAATTTTAGAAAATTGCTTTGCATTGTGTGAACAGTCAAAGAAGACCATTGGTTATCAGGATATATTTCTGTGCTTTTTCACAGAGGGGTTGAGTCCAGCTGGACAAAAATTTTGCTTTGACTTTAACCAGTGAGACCTCCTGATATTTTCTCCTTGCTCATTTGTTTCAGGTTTCTATTCTGTTAATTGCTTTGGAAAACTTGGTGATAATTCTAAGCATAAACAAATTGCATGTAAAGCAAATATTCCAACAAAGAAAACTCATTCTTTGAATGGACTGTTGCATTTTCTACATGGCAAGGATATACCATCAATTATTATTATAAAAATAGAAGCACTTCAAAGCGAGTAACTAGTTATTGACATGGATTTATTTCATATAGATATAAAGACCATAGTAACTGGCTTTCATTTTCTACATAATAATAAACCAAAGCATTCTTATCTCCTCCTAAGACAACAAGCTTGAATGTTATCTGAAACATATTTATATTTTTGATTCTGCTATCTGTCCATAAATAATCTGAAGGCATACTTAACTGGTAAAACAAATCAATTAGTCTTATCAAGAAACAGTGGAACGTATGAGAAGTATTTATAACTAATGTCTTTCTGAAATAATGACCATGCAATTGAACAGGGAACCTGTCCAAACATTTCTACTTAAAGCAGAATGAGGTTGATGATGTGTATACTACTATTGTTGCATACCAGTTTTACATGTATAGTCAATCATTAGAGATTTAATAATATTTAATAGGCATCAAAATTGGATTTATCAGAATGTGATGAATATTGTCTTTATTCTAGCAGTTCAGCCTGTTCACTGTATAGGTAATCTAAAAGATAGCGTGTAATTTACAAAACATTTCAATGTCTGAGATGTGGTCTTTGCAAGGGATGTGATTATATAATATTACTATTGTCATAAATCAACATCAGTTTTTCTTTTTATTAAATGGTGTTTGGAGAGTTTTCCATGCATTTTAGTTTGTCTCAGAATTCCATTATATTTCATTTTTGTTTTATGCAGTGGGACTAAAGAGTTCTTAGAAAGTTTGCTGAATATCCTTACTTAGTTATCAAGTTAATGAAAGAAATGAGAAAGAAGTGGTGATTACATGCATGATTGTTTCTACTCACCCTTCTCATTCAGTATGTAACAAGGAGAAGACACATATTTAGAAGGGCCCTCCTGTCCTAAAGCAGATGCCCAGCTCCTAATATTAAGGCATTAAAAGTCTAAAAGCATTCATTCTCTGAACACTTGTTGCTATCAATATGAACCGGGCTGTATTTTGAGTTTCAGCCCAAACTATGCTCCTTAAATGTAATATTTTGAGTGAATTGTTAGTGGTCTTTTCTCTTTCAGTTCATGCAGCATCTTCTGAATGTTTTCAGCTTTCTAGATAATGAGGTCCTTTGGCAGTGTGCTGATTTCAAAGCCAGCTGCTGGGCACCAGTGCACTGCACAAAATCCAACCTAAATGACTAAGTTTTCAAGTCATGCATACAATCCAGTTTGCTTTCAGTTCAACATGATTAGAAGCTCTAACAAATAAGTAATGTATACGTGTCATAATAAACTCTAGAGTTCATTGTAATTTTGCTTAACAATGACTGCCTTAAGCAAGTCAAATCACTGAATTTTACTCTTCTGAGTCTCAGAGCTTTTCAGGAAAGAGACATCTATTTCTTCAGCTTTATGGGAGAGGTAACCATCCTTGTAATTTGTTCTGTTGGCTAGAGAGCTGTCTTCTACCAGTAATGCCACTTAACACTCTTCCCCCATCTAAGAAAGCATACGTGTATTCAACTTTACTTACAGTACTCGTTTACTGCAGACGATGAGTAAAATGCTGCAAAGTGAATTTAAAAAAAAATTAAATGGAGATACAGCAGTTTTCTTCAAAAGAAGATGATGTTGATGACAGGATTGAGTGTTTATGGGTATGAACAAAGAGGAAGGCCAATATAGCAGATATTCTGGTGGGAGTCTGTTTCAGACCATCCAGCCAAGGCGAAGAGGCAGGTGAAATATTCCATAAGCAGCTGGGAGAAGTCTCAGTCAGGATTGCCACACTGTGTTCTCGTGGGAGACTTCAATCTAGCCAATGTTTGCTGGAAATGGAACACTGCAGAGGGGAAAAAAATCCAGGATAATTGTGGAGTGTGTGGAAGGCAACTTCCTGACATAGATGGTGAGGGAGTCAGCTGTGGAATATGCCATGCTGGACCTGTTGTTTGTGAACAGAGAAGGACTTGTGGATTATGTGGTGGTCAGAGGCTGTCATGAGCACAATGATCACAAAGTGATCGATTTCAAATCTCAGAGATGTAAGGAGGAAGATCAGCAGAACTGCCATCTTGGACTTCCAGAGGGCAGACTTTGGCCTGTTTAGGGAACTGGCTGATGGAGTTCCTTGGGAGGCAGTCTTGAATGGCAAGGAGTCCAGGAAGGTTGGATGTGCCTTAAGAAGGAAATCTTAAAGGAACAGGAGCAGTCTATCCACATATGCCAAAAGATGAATTCGGTGGGGAAGAACATTAGCTTGGTCGAACAGAGAACTTTGGCTGGAAGTCAGGAGAAAAAAGAAAGTTTGTGACCTTTGGAAGAAAGGGACAAGTAACTTCAGAGGATGTCGTGAAGTTATGCAGGGAGAAAATTAGAAGGGCCAAGGCCCAAGGAGTACTTAACTGCTGTAAAAGAAAATAAAAAAGGTTTCTAAAAATTGTGTAGCAACTTCAGGAGGGCCAAGTAGAATCCCTTTGGTGGATATGTGAAGAAACAGTGACAAAAGATGAGGAAAAAGCTGAGGAACTTGATGCCTTCTTTGCCCCAGTCTTTAATAGTGAGACCAGTTCTTCTCTAGACAACCAGTTCTCTGACCTGTAAGACAGGCGTGGGAAGCAGAATGAAGCCCCTGTAATTGAGGAAAAAATGGTAAGAGACTTGCTAGTCCATTTGGACACAAATCTGTGGGGTCAGATGGGATTGACATAAGTCTTGAGGAGCTGGGGGAAGAGCTCACCAAGCTATTTTCTATCATTTATAAGTGGCCATGGCTCATCAGGGCCATCTCCAGTTGACCAGAGGTCAGCAGACATAAAGCCCAGCTACAAGAGGGTCAGGAAGAAGAAAGCAGGGAACAACAGGCCTGTAAGTGTGGTCTTGGTGACAGGGGAGGTCACGGAGCAAATCATCTTGAGTGCCATCATGCAGACAACCAGGACTGGGCACAGCCAGCATGGGTTTACAAAAGGCAGGTCCTGCTTGACTGACCTGGTCTTCTTCTGTGAAAGTGTGACATACTTCATGGATGAGGGAAAGGCTGTGGATGTCGTCTACCTGTTCTTCAGTGAAGCCTTTGACAACATTTCCTACAAAATTCTGTTGGAAAAACTGGATGCTGATGGCTTGTACTCTTCAAGTAAAAAACTGAAGGTGGCTGTGTCCAGAGAACGAGGTGAGTGGAGCTAAATCTAGCTCATGGCCAGTCACAAGTGCTGTTCTCCAGGGCTCACTGGTGGGGAGCAGCCTTGTTCAATATCTTTATCCATGATATGGGTGTGGGGATCAAGTGCATACTTTGTCAGTCCGTAGACAACACTAATTTACACAGGAGTGCTGATCTACTGGAGGGTGGATAGGCTCTGCAGAGGGATCTGGACAGGCTGGATTGACAGGCTGAGGCCGAGTCTATATTGCCAAACAAGGGNAAGGCTGTGGATGTCGTCTACCTGTTCTTCAGTGAAGCCTTTGACAACATTTCCTACAAAATTCTGTTGGAAAAACTGGATGCTGATGGCTTGTACTCTTCAAGTAAAAAACTGAAGGTGGCTGTGTCCAGAGAACGAGGTGAGTGGAGCTAAATCTAGCTCATGGCCAGTCACAAGTGCTGTTCTCCAGGGCTCACTGGTGGGGAGCAGCCTTGTTCAATATCTTTATCCATGATATGGGTGTGGGGATCAAGTGCATACTTTGTCAGTCCGTAGACAACACTAATTTACACAGGAGTGCTGATCTACTGGAGGGTGGATAGGCTCTGCAGAGGGATCTGGACAGGCTGGATTGACAGGCTGAGGCCGAGTCTATATTGCCAAACAAGGGCAAGTACCAGGTCCTGCACTTTGGTCACAACTACCCTACATGATGGTATGGGCTGGGGGCAGAGAGATTGGAAAGATGTCTTGGTGGAAAAGGATGTGGAGGTGCTGGTTGACAGTAGCTGAACATGAGCCAGCTGTGCCCAGGTGGCCAAGACAGCCAATGGCATCCTAGCTTGTGTCCGCTCTAGTGTGGCCAGCAGGACCAGGGCAGTGGCCACCCACTTGTGCTCAGCACTGGTGAGGCTCCACAAGTCCTGTGTCCAGTTCTGGGACAGTTCCTTCACTACAGAAGGGACTTTGAGGTGCTGCAGCACATCCAGAGAAGGGCAATGGAGCAGGGGAAGGGTTTGGAGCACAAGTCCTATGAGGAACAGCTGAGGGAACTGGGGGTGTTTAGTCTGGAGAAAAAGAGGATTGGGGGGACCTTATTGCTCTGTACAGCTGCCTGAAAGGAGGTTCTAGGAGAGTGTGAGTTGGTGTCCTCTCCCAAGTAACAAGAACAGAAAAAGACTAAACAGACTCAAACTGTGCCAGGGAGGTTTAACTTGGATATTAGGGAAAAGTTCTTCACCAAGAAGGTTGTCAAGCACTGGAACCGGCTGTTCAGGGAAGTGATAGAGTCACCATTCCTGGAGGTATTTAAAAGAAGTGTAGCTGTGGCATTTAAGGACTTCATTTAGGGACTTCAACCCTGCTTGGCTTGGCAGAGCAATTCCATGATTCTANTCAGAGGCTGTCATGAGCACAATGATCACAAAGTGATCGATTTCAAATCTCAGAGATGTAAGGAGGAAGATCAGCAGAACTGCCATCTTGGACTTCCAGAGGGCAGACTTTGGCCTGTTTAGGGAACTGGCTGATGGAGTTCCTTGGGAGGCAGTCTTGAATGGCAAGGAGTCCAGGAAGGTTGGATGTGCCTTAAGAAGGAAATCTTAAAGGAACAGGAGCAGTCTATCCACATATGCCAAAAGATGAATTCGGTGGGGAAGAACATTAGCTTGGTCGAACAGAGAACTTTGGCTGGAAGTCAGGAGAAAAAAGAAAGTTTGTGACCTTTGGAAGAAAGGGACAAGTAACTTCAGAGGATGTCGTGAAGTTATGCAGGGAGAAAATTAGAAGGGCCAAGGCCCAAGGAGTACTTAACTGCTGTAAAAGAAAATAAAAAAGGTTTCTAAAAATTGTGTAGCAACTTCAGGAGGGCCAAGTAGAATCCCTTTGGTGGATATGTGAAGAAACAGTGACAAAAGATGAGGAAAAAGCTGAGGAACTTGATGCCTTCTTTGCCCCAGTCTTTAATAGTGAGACCAGTTCTTCTCTAGACAACCAGTTCTCTGACCTGTAAGACAGGCGTGGGAAGCAGAATGAAGCCCCTGTAATTGAGGAAAAAATGGTAAGAGACTTGCTAGTCCATTTGGACACAAATCTGTGGGGTCAGATGGGATTGACATAAGTCTTGAGGAGCTGGGGGAAGAGCTCACCAAGCTATTTTCTATCATTTATAAGTGGCCATGGCTCATCAGGGCCATCTCCAGTTGACCAGAGGTCAGCAGACATAAAGCCCAGCTACAAGAGGGTCAGGAAGAAGAAAGCAGGGAACAACAGGCCTGTAAGTGTGGTCTTGGTGACAGGGGAGGTCACGGAGCAAATCATCTTGAGTGCCATCATGCAGACAACCAGGACTGGGCACAGCCAGCATGGGTTTACAAAAGGCAGGTCCTGCTTGACTGACCTGGTCTTCTTCTGTGAAAGTGTGACATACTTCATGGATGAGGGAAAGGCTGTGGATGTCGTCTACCTGTTCTTCAGTGAAGCCTTTGACAACATTTCCTACAAAATTCTGTTGGAAAAACTGGATGCTGATGGCTTGTACTCTTCAAGTAAAAAACTGAAGGTGGCTGTGTCCAGAGAACGAGGTGAGTGGAGCTAAATCTAGCTCATGGCCAGTCACAAGTGCTGTTCTCCAGGGCTCACTGGTGGGGAGCAGCCTTGTTCAATATCTTTATCCATGATATGGGTGTGGGGATCAAGTGCATACTTTGTCAGTCCGTAGACAACACTAATTTACACAGGAGTGCTGATCTACTGGAGGGTGGATAGGCTCTGCAGAGGGATCTGGACAGGCTGGATTGACAGGCTGAGGCCGAGTCTATATTGCCAAACAAGGGCAAGTACCAGGTCCTGCACTTTGGTCACAACTACCCTACATGATGGTATGGGCTGGGGGCAGAGAGATTGGAAAGATGTCTTGGTGGAAAAGGATGTGGAGGTGCTGGTTGACAGTAGCTGAACATGAGCCAGCTGTGCCCAGGTGGCCAAGACAGCCAATGGCATCCTAGCTTGTGTCCGCTCTAGTGTGGCCAGCAGGACCAGGGCAGTGGCCACCCACTTGTGCTCAGCACTGGTGAGGCTCCACAAGTCCTGTGTCCAGTTCTGGGACAGTTCCTTCACTACAGAAGGGACTTTGAGGTGCTGCAGCACATCCAGAGAAGGGCAATGGAGCAGGGGAAGGGTTTGGAGCACAAGTCCTATGAGGAACAGCTGAGGGAACTGGGGGTGTTTAGTCTGGAGAAAAAGAGGATTGGGGGGACCTTATTGCTCTGTACAGCTGCCTGAAAGGAGGTTCTAGGAGAGTGTGAGTTGGTGTCCTCTCCCAAGTAACAAGAACAGAAAAAGACTAAACAGACTCAAACTGTGCCAGGGAGGTTTAACTTGGATATTAGGGAAAAGTTCTTCACCAAGAAGGTTGTCAAGCACTGGAACCGGCTGTTCAGGGAAGTGATAGAGTCACCATTCCTGGAGGTATTTAAAAGAAGTGTAGCTGTGGCATTTAAGGACTTCATTTAGGGACTTCAACCCTGCTTGGCTTGGCAGAGCAATTCCATGATTCTATAATTGCACACCTTTACAGACTGTCTGCTTAATAGCCAGGCTTATAACCATTACCCTTTTTGGCATTGTTTTCAACTTCTGTTTAGGTCAGACACCTTTAGAAGATGTTGTAGTGTTTTTACATCAAAAGCAAGGTCTCACAATAGTGAGATTTGCTTAATGTAGAGCTTATTGAGTTCTGATGTCCAAGTTAGCGAAGAAGAAACCTTCAGTGTAACTGTGGCTTGTAGGTTCATATACTGTTACAGAAAAAATAGAACTTGTATGAATGCTACCACATCTAATATGTCTGGTTACAACTTTTTCACCATATTACCAGTAGTTTTGGGTACATCTTTAAGACAAGAGCAAAACTTCTTTTGAGAGGAGAAGACTCATAGTAAGTGATTTGAAAATTCTATAGTTTTATGCATGTGATATCAATGAGAATAGCAGTGAACAGTAAAATGCAAGAGTCTCTATAATGGTAAGAATTAATTCTTGCATATCTTGTGGTCTTCACATTTTGATGTCTTGCCACTAAATAACAAATATTCTAATAGCTACTTTTACAAGATAAATGTATTTGCAAAGAAACACTCTATTTTCAGGATCATTCCATTCCCTGATTCTCTGAAGTGAAAATGAGCAGCCAAATAATTATCTGTTAATACCTTTCTTATCTAACTAAATGGAAAAATAAAATGCAGGAAGAATTTCTAAAGACATAATAGCAGACCATGGAAAGAGAACAAGGGAAGGCAACAGATAGGGAAGAAAAAAACTTCAAAAAACTATTTTTGCTCTTGCTGTCGCTTCTGTAAAATAATTTTTAATTGCTTCATAACTTGGCTTTCTCTGCAGCTGTGCTGCTACATTTGAACTCCTTTAATCTAAAATGTTGTGACATCTATACCAGAAATTGGAGCAACAGTTTTTAACGTTGGAATTAGATTTGTCCCAATAATCCAAGTGAGCAATACAGACTATATCAGTACTGAAGTATTTGGAGGTTCTCAGAAGTCTCTTTAGCACTCCACCTTGTCTTTTAGTACTGCTTAAATCTTAGATGGTTCATGTTTATATTACTCCTGTTATTTATGTTAATTATGGTTCAGAGATTTTAGAGCATCACTGATATGATATTCAGTGTGGTTTAGAAGTTATGTTTTTACTGCCCTTGTGTTGCTCTTATCATTGTCATTAAAGTAACAGTATCTATGTTCCTCTAAATAATTATCCTCAACCAATCCAGCCATTAGAAGAGGAACCTGACCTCTATTTATGTCTCGATTATTTAATAAAGCAGTGTTTGCAAGGAAGGGAATAGAAAATACTGAAAAGAGAAGACTTGTATTCTGATGGCTATGCTTTGGACTTACTTTCCTGGAAAATGAGGAAGTTTCTGTCGTATTCTGAAGTCAAAGGATGAAATTCATAGACGAGACCTATGTATCACATTCTGCAGCATACCAGTAAAATACCTGTAAACAGTCAGGAACCTGTTAAGAAGATAATTTACTATAAGGCAACTGCTAAGGGGGACCATAATGCATGTCAGATGAAGTGAGTGCAGACCTCTTTTATCAACTTCCAGTCTCTTCCACAAATCTGGTTCATTCCATTACAAAACAAACAGAAAACCACAACAAAAACCAAACCCTTAAAACTCAGCAAAACCAACCGTTATCAAGGTCTGGTATATGAAGCTTAGGTAACACTTCCAAGGGCAATCAGAGTAGAAAAATGAAATAACTAATTTTGTTTCCACTACTTACATCAGTGACTGGTGTGACATACAGAAAAAATAAATGCAGAGTCTGAAGGGACTTGGAGAAATGGTATTCTATTTTGCCACGAAGCTATGCAGTGTGTGAAAAATTATGCCAGTGTAGATGGATGTAATGATCAAGTGAGGTAGTCAAAGGCTTCCATTAACATCAGTTTGTCACAGGTTTCTGCAGTATTTTCTGTAATAGACTGTTTAAGGATGTATGCCTGTGTAATAGAGATGTGGGTAAATATGTATATCCATTGTTTACTGTAGTGCCTGTGCTCACAGCCTGTGCTACAGGTTTGGTTTTTCTCTGTTATGCCAGGTTATGGTTTGCTCCCTCATGAGGGTTTCTTCAGGCAGTTACATCTTCACTGGTTTCCTGATTTATATAACTGTAAAATGAATAAGAACTCCTGCATGATGGTGACATGAAAATAATAACCATATCTGAATTTTGTTGGGTTTTATTTTTTCCCCCAGATTTTAACCTGTATTATGCAATTTGACAAATAGATTCAACACAGTATTGTTATTTACCTTCTAAGCCTAGGGCTTCTGCTTCCTTACAGATGGGTTTACCATCCTGTAAGAACAGGGCTAAGAATGCTGTTGGATAGATTATAACTGCAGCAATGTTAGTAATATCCTCCTAGGAAAGGAGGGCATAGTGTCACTTGATGCATCAGTACTTGCAGAATAAACGATTTAAAAATACTTAGTCTTACAGCCCAGTCCTTCCAATTCCAGACCAAGGCCCAGAAAAAATATCCAGTCCTATGTTTTTATGACAGATTTAATTTTTCATACCAGTTAGTGACTGTCTATTTATACAAAGTTCTGCGTAGGACCCTGTGTGCCAAGATATGGGTGTCACTACTGATTATGGCAGACCTCTTTGTCTTTCCTGTTTCATATCATCTGGGAATTAGAAATTTATCAGCTCTTTATTTATGGGAATTGTTTTTGCCTCATGTTAAGTCATTTATTGTTATGTGAATAAGCAGCATGTAAATGGATAGATAATAAACACTGCTGAGAATGTTTGCATAGATACTGCCAAAATGGTTTCAGCCAAGTACTGTTAGTCAGTGATTTTTCCTTCTCTTCCTCTTTATAGGCTGATGTCCTGTAGAACTTTTCTGACTTCTTCACAGATTTTTATAGTTTAGCATATTTTGCTCACATATTCAACATACATTAAGATATTTGCATAAGAATAGGTTCTTGCTGATAATCAGCATGTTACCCATGTAAAAAATGAACTTAATCCCTGGGATTGGAGTATTTTTTTACTTCTGAGGACTCCTCATTTCTCTGACTTTATTCTACTCAGTGCACGTTGGGGTAGCATCTTGCTTATCCAACACAGGAGTATTTGGCCAGGTTCAACCTGGTCCTTGTCACAGACATTCAGTAAAAAAGGGTAAGGATCACCATAGACACTTGATTTCTGTGTCTCTCATGCTCTTGCAATGGACATATTCCTCCTGATTACTCACAGTCCCTCTTGGCCAAAAGCAAGGCGGGTTCCTGAATTTGAGACTCATCTTTGGTGGAGGAAAAACTAGATTTTGATTCCTGTGTATATTTTTGTGTGAACTCTAGGAAACCCTCTTTTAAAAAAATCGTAAGTATTGAATGTAATCACATAATTTCTAAATTATTCTCTTGATATTGAAATAGATATTCAAGATTGTTAATCTGTATATCCTAGAAATATTCAATTCAATGTAATAAATATGCTTCCTGTTTAGTCAGCAGAATTAATGCTTTGAAGAAGACATCAATTTAGGCTCATACAATTTCAAAAGGAATAACATTTTGGGGTATGGATATTAAAGCAAAAGGTGTTCATAGAGGGGCAAAAGGCATGAAAATTAGATTTACTTTAGACAGGCACCTTATTGTTCAGATGCATTTGTGAGGTTTGCCAAAGTAACTGTGTTACAAGTAAAAACCTTGTGAGATCGTATGCTTTTACTAGGATTAGACCAACCTAGATAACATTTTTAAGCAGTCAGGAGGGCAGATATGCATGATACATTTATCTTTTCATTTCAGATTCTCCAGAGCAATTCTATTCTTGACTTCAGAGAGAGAGCATCCACTTCTGAATAGAAACATAATACTGTCTTTTTTTAAAGTCACCATAAGTGGCTCTCACGTTCTTAGCAGGGATGTCATGTTTAGGAAAACAACAATTCCCTCAGGACTGGTTTCTCATTCAGTACTTCAAAAAATTGTATGTCTCAAGGGAGCTCCTAAAGGCATCATCAACTCCGTTTTTCCTTCTAGTTTCATTTGTTTTGATATTATGAATCCTACAACTCCCTAACATATCATGTCAGGCTGCTGGAGTACATGCTCTTGCTGCAACTGAGATGTGAGGGAAGGGATCCTTGTTTAGGGATTACTACTGCCCCTTGCTCAGATGTCCCAGGCATTTTATTGCACACTTTACGTCCAGATTTTCTTGTTTATCTGGCAGTTCATTATTTAAGGCCAGCTTGTCAAAATAGGTTAAATATTCTTTGGGAAACATGGTCACATCTTTGAGACACCACAAATATTTTTAATATGAGAAGATTGGCTTGATAAGAGAAACATGATAAACTTGCATCCCCTAAAATACTTTTCTGCTTTTTCATGTATATTTCTAAGAGTATCAGTACACAAACGACAAGCTTCATGGCAATAAAGCCCTGGAAAAGCCACAGAGAGGCACCAGCAAAGCAGTGAAAATGATTGCTGATGATTTGTTCTAACTACTTTGACCTTGTGACATCTCCCCCAGATATATGACCAAGATGGGACACTGCAGCACTTTATTGATGGTGGAGAGCCCAGCAAGTCCAGCTGGATGAGGTACATCCGATGTGCAAGGCACTGCGGGGAGCAGAACCTAACCGTGGTTCAGTACAGGTAAAGCGGCTTTTGCCTCGCCCAGTGACACAACACGAGGATGTTTTGTCAGACTGCAGCCATCAGGAGTGCTGCTGCCTTTGATAGCAAAGTGTCAGAGCTTCGGAGGGTGTGCTCACACGGGGCAGCACACACGGGGTGAAGCTCCAGGGAGCGAGGGCAGCCCAGTGTCACTCGTGTGACCACCCTGCCACACAGAGCTCTCTGCGCTTTTTCCAACAGTCTCACCAGAGGCAAGCCAACACAAGCAGTTCTCCACCCTCAGCAGAGATGTGTGTGATAGGGGAGGGGGGAAAGTGGCACCCAGAGGCATCCTGAGGGTCAGCCACGGGGTGTGTGTACATCTCGAGCTTTTTCATTGAGCGCACCTGCCAGGCAAGACTGCTGGGGCTCGCACCTCTTACGCTGCTGGGGAGAGAAAGTCAAAACGTGAGGAAAAATGTAAAGAAATTATGGTGCATTTTACTTTGTATTTGAAAATAGGTCCAGAAAACCCAGACAACACATTACATAAATACATGACCTCAGCTATAAACAAACCTTTTGCCGTAGAATCAGAAGCGACTGCTTGGCCTTATTAAATGTGGTAGGAAGCACATCAAAGAATGCCCCAGGCTTGCCAGTTGCAGTGAGCAATGATTTTTGCTGGTTACTTTAGAGAGCACAGTTTCTTTTATTTAGGAAAAATCTTAAACTTATTTAAACTACCTTTAAAATTAAAAATAAAACATACAAAAGCAAGCTAAAATGAAATATATAAAGTTTGATTATCCCATAGGGATCCAATTTAACAGTGGTAAAATTGTTCAATTGCATTTTCAACTTTTTTATTCTCTGGCCAGTTGACTAAACAATGCTGCAGTTAAAAAATAATAATCCTATTTATACATTACAAATCTTTTATTATATACTTAAGTATCTGCTATCTATAGCTAAAATACCATAGGATTTTAAAGAAACACACTGGATAATGAATAAAGATTGTTGTGATGAAAGAGTATTTTTGTAGGTATCTTGTGGACTATTTCTCTGTGTCGTGATGTGTGCATGCACTTTTATATATAAAAATAAGAAAAAAAAATATGTGTACATATATATATATAGATGACAAAACTAAATAAAAAGTGAACATGAGAAAGTCATTACACATCTGTCAATATTAAGTGGATTTTACAACTCTCCTTTCATGATGGAGTTTTTACTTAGAGTTCCCTCTGTTGATCTGTTTTCGATTACTTCAGATCTTTATAAAATGAACTACAAAAACACAATTTAAAAAACTGGCATCCATCACCAGTGACTGCATCCAAGTGTAAGAAAATAGAAAAGTTGGACACTGAAAAACCAGCCTAATTTTTATTGTACATGGACGTCCTCCTCACAGAAAGTCAGCTGGTTTAAATTCATTCTGTTATGATTTGTAATATCTAAATGGAATTTTCTTCAAAGTGCTCTTGATTGATTGACCCTTAGCTGAACGTTTTGTTTTTATTTTGAGGCTGACAATAATGTTTGTTGGCATGTGTTCTGCTTCAGCTGCGTTGGGACGCCATGAAGCTATCTTTATGAGTCATCCAACCACAATACTAAATACATGTCAGCAAAGGAAATATTATCCGAAAAGGGAAAAATCCCTTTGATGTACTTCAGCATGCAGAGATTTCTGCGAGTTTTGGAAGCTCTGCACACTTGTAAGGGACGGTGTACACTTACACTTTTTTTTCCCTGCCTACTCCAAGCCCCACAGACCACCCATTGCTCAAAAACAGTTCTGCTCTTTCAGCGGCAAAGTGTGTCATTTGGTTTTAGCACATTCATTTGCTGGGCTGCTGTGTTTATGTTAAGGGAAGCCAAACTGAGAGATGAAATGTTACAAGGGTGAAGTACAAAGTAGAGTCAATTTTTCTCAAGTTAAGAGATGCCGGTAATTTATAGCGTGGCTCCGGTTTTCATTTTTATGTAACAGTGGAAAGAATTAACTAAATGCAAAGCTCTGGGAAGAAAGAGAGAGAGAAGAAGAGGAGGAGAAGGAGGAGGAGGGAAGATGAAGGGGAGACACAAAGGGGAGAGTTTTTGTCAGATATTCATAGAAGCCTAAGAAAACCATTCTGCTTAGCTAGCAGTGCCCTCCTGAGACAGGGTGGCAGTAAGCGAGGAAAATAACAAGATAAATGAAATTTTTGCAGCTGCTAGTAAAATATTGAGAATCTGCACTTTTTTATTGATCTTTATGATCCTGTTGCCAAGAGCCACTTTGCGGTGACAAAATATGTTGACAAGTGCATATCTCACTGCCATGAAAAATGTGGTAGAAGATTCTCCTTATGTCTGCAGTGTTATACAAGGAACAAATTGCATTGCTACAGCCAATTCTTTATAGAAAGTCTAAATTTAAGGCCTACCAACCCTAAACACTTTTATCTTGAACTTCAGAATAATGTTTGTAGCAATTCTTCACTCAGAAGACCGGTTGAGGCCTAACTTTTTTTTGGTCTATAGATGTTTTTCTGCCTTACATAAGCCGTTGTAAAAAATGGTCATTTCTTGGTACTTTGACTGTATCACTTTGGTATGTAATCCTTCAGCAAGAGTGGACTGTTCTTCTTGTATATATTGAATTTCTATCCATCTCAGAGGAGTGTGTTTTACTGTTCCATGTGAAGCATAAGGGAAAAGCCACTGCAAACTGATAACATTTGTCTTTTATCTTGTGCCTGATTCTAATCTTACACAGTTTTTGCTGCCATGTAAATGTCTTAACTGCAGAAGTATCACTCTAAAGCTATTTACATCAGTGCAAGAGCAGGATAAGGCTCTTGTTTTTATGCTAAAGACATTAGGATTTTTCTCTTTTCCATGTCCATCAATTCCCACTTCAGTGGTCTAGAAATACCCAGTTTTCTCTCACAGGAACAATGAGATAACATGCTTATGGTAACATTGATTTATACATACTAAATCATTGGCACTGCCTTCATGTTCCATATAGCAGAAGATTTTAGTGCTGCATGATCCAATTAACCCCATTTTTTTTTTTAACCTAATTAATTTTTTTTTTTTTGACCTAAGTCAAAGTCTGTTTTTCTCAACAAGAAACAAGATCTCTCTTTTGATGGTATATTATTGCCATGAAAGGTCACTTCACACTACTTCAAAGGTCTTGCTAAATGTACTTATTCATTTAATTTCTTTCCTGTTGCCTATTTACCCTAAAATATGTTAACTTTGTCTTAGATGACAAATGCAAAGCTGTTTAAATGGCTGTACTTGCTGATCTGTGTGCACCACTCAGATGATTATACTGTGTAAGCAAAAAGTGCCATCCTAAAATCCCCCTGAAACAGACATTGCAAGAAAATACCTGTATTTTTATAGTGTCTTGGTTCTTCTGAAACCTTAGTGTTTAATATATGCTGGATACAACTTGTCTGTAATGTTGTTATCCTGTGCTACAGGAACAAAGTCCTTCTCTAATGACAGATTTGGTTTTAAAACAATCAGTAGGTTATTCATTTAATTATCTGTAGAAATGCTTCCAAAACAACGAATTTCCACTGTAATACCATGTACTATAAGATGAGAACGCTCTGTTCCTAAATTATGCAATGTTTTCTTTTTTTCTCGAGTAGGTCAAATATATTCTACCGGGCTTGTATAGATATCCCCAGGGGCACTGAGCTGTTAGTGTGGTACAATGACAGCTACACATCCTTCTTTGGAATCCCTCTCCAGTGCATTGCACAAGATGAAAATTGTAAGTTCTTCTTTGCATTTTTACCTGTGTAAGCCATAATTCCTCTTTCATGCCTAATCGATACATCATGGAGTATTTTAGAGGGGCTCTGTCCCTGGAACTTCAGCACCAATCTGGATGGAGATGTGAGCAATCTGTTCTGGCGGTGTTCCTGCCCATGGCAGGGGAGCTGGAACTAGATAATCTTTAATGCCCCTTCCAACTAAAACCATTCTATGATTCTCTGATTCTATGACATTTAATGAAAATTGTAATATATTTAAGGTAAGGTGATATACTTTAACTGTGCAAAATTATGGTATGGTTAGAACCAATGGTCTGTATAAGTGATTAATTAATCTATTGCAAACAAGTTTGTTTGGTTCTCCCCATTGTTACCAGACATCACAAAATGCTGTCTTGCCAAAACAGTAATGCCTTGCAAGCCTACAAGGCCTCTGTCAGTGATCCTTTTTTTATTACCTCTGAGCATGTTGAGAAAAGCTTTGGCTGGCTCATTTAAGAGGTTAGATCCTTGTGGTTAAACATAAAAACTCACTTTTAAAAATACCAACTGATTGTAAACAGCCTGAAATGACAATAAATCTCTGTTCCATCCTGACCATCCCCATTTTCATCCATTCTTTTACCTGTTCTCAATGTTCTATTTCCAGTTTGATAGGGATCCTCACAAAACTAAGCATGAATTGTTACTTATAACACAGACACAGTCTAGTGCTTATAAATATAAGATGTTTTTGGTCCTGTACTTGGACACTTAAACAGGATGAACTGCTAGAAGGAACTAGTGTCTTGTAGCAACTTAAATACTGAATCATGAAGCAATTAAACAGCAAGATAGCAGGGGTTAAACTGCCAAAAATAAACATCCTTTCCCATCTTGAGTTTTCAAATCTGTTGAGCTTGAGAAAAGTTTAAAAGAAATTTAGTTACTGGCAGAAATATTTGCTGATGAAAGCCATGCTCTGCAGTGTACAATATAGAAATATTATTTTTTCTTTCAGGAACCGAAGACTACAAAAATTTTATTTGAAAAGAAAAGCATTATGGCTAATATCTATAAATATTGTCTCTTGCTATTTTTCTGTGAGACAAACCAGAGTTTCATCCACAGAGACACTGACATGAGTAGATGAAATTAATGTTTGACTGATATAGGACTTAAGTCCCACTTAAAATCCCAAAATGTACCTTCTGCTAATCTTCTGCACAGGGGTATTGTCAGCAGCACAAGTTCTGCTTATATTACTTAGGCCTTTAGTAGCCTAATCTCATTGCTTCTGTGGACTTTTATGAGTACAATTCAAAGAAAAGAAAAGAAAAAGGTGATCTCCTTCTTCTGAGTATATTGAGGCAAAGTGATAGTATACAAATTGCTCCTGATACTGAAGAGGCATAGAAGATGTATTCTGTGTCTGGAAACTTGTGATAGACAGCTCCATGGATGGAACTCTATTTAGAAATTAGGTTCTTAGATGCTACAAAAAAAGAATAGATTAGGAAGGACCTCAACTGACATAAATTAAATAGCTTGTAATGATATAATATTGGAATTGTTATGATTTATTATAGATACCAAAACATAACTCTAAAGCAACTGGCATGATTTAAAATATTACCAAATATTAAGCTGTGGTTGTTTTGGTTCTTTGTTTTTGTTTGTTTGATTTGTTTTGTTTGTTTTATTTTGGTTTTTTTTTTACATTAAATAACATTGGCTGATTCTAGTTTGTAACTGAAATTTAATTCTCATGTTTGCTCTTAGAAGTTCAATATCATGACTTACCAAAACAGAGTTGTAGTTTCTAATCATCAGTTGAAAACATGCTATGTACCTATTTGTAGTTACAAACAGTTTGTGGCAGTAACTAAATTTGCGTACATAGACTTATATGTATATAACATATTTAATTTAAGAATTTCCATTAAAATATTAGCTCATGAGCCTGAGTATGCCAAAATTAGAAAGCTTTAGAAGTTACTTGGTCCAGGTGGCCTAAATTATGCTTATTTTTGCATTGTGGTGCAAGCTTTTGTCAGCTGACTATTTTTTTCACAGTACCTTTGCCTCATTCACTCTATGTCCTACACGGTTCTCGAGGTGTGAGGCAGCTGTTCAATTTCTTCTGCTTCCTTGACCTCCTGCCTTTCTTATCACAAAACATTCAAATTCAGCCCTAAATCACTTATTTTTCAAAAGCATAACGCATTTGTTGCTGAAATATCTGAGTGCCTCATAAGCCGTAGTTAATTGATGATCATATGACTAGAAACCATTTTCATGGGGCTTTAGAACATTTTCATGCCTGTTCTGTAGGTGGGAAACTGGTGCATGAAGATCTCTCTGCCTGTACTTTGCAGTGTTTTATGGTGACCTACCTGCTATTAACCTCAGGCATAAGATACACTATGAGGTCCCTGGCTTCTTGCTGTCTTGGCAGTGTGACTATTTGTGAGATGGAATAGTATAATACCCTCAGAAGCCACCCTTTCTCAGGATAAGGCAACTATTGCTGCAGTAGATATTTAAGCTCTGTTGTATCTCAAGGAGTGTCCCGGCAGGGATTTTTTTCCTCCATGCTCTCAAAATTCATGCTTGTCTGTGATATAGCAGTCAGACATGCTGACTGCAACATGCAGAGTCAGGGTATCATAAGTGGTGCAGCTTTTTCTTTCAGATGGCAATCCCATAGTGTAATAAAAGTATATCACAGTCAGGCTTCTCTGGGTCCTTTCAGTCTCAGACACTCACTTGCATGAATTTTCATTTCAGTGCCACAGAATCAGTGTCATCCATTCAGATCACTGTCTCATTCGAGCCCTTCTCTTCTGTTTTTTTTTCCTTTATTTTTTTTTTCCGTTTTTTTCCCTTTTTCCCCTTTTTTTCCTTTTTTCCTTTTTTATTTTTATTTTGTCTTTTTTTCTTTTGTTCGTTGTTAAAATAAAATTGTTTCATTGCGGTGTCAAGAAAACAGATGTTGATTTTTTTTTTTTTTGGTGTCTCCCAAAATTGTATTAGTTTTAAAAAGGCATAAAAAGGATCTTATTTACTTTTCTTGTTTTCTCCCAGTGAATGTCCCTTCGACTGTAATGGAGGCCATGTCCAGACAAGACACCCTACAGCCATTTAATAAAAGTAGCAAACTATCCCCTGCCACTCCACAGCGATCCGTAGTATTTCCACAGACTCCGTGTAGCAGAAATTTTTCTCTCCTGGATAAGTCTGGGTCCATCGAGTCAGGATTTAACCAGATCAGTGTCAAAAACCAACGAGTTCTTGCAAGCCCAACTTCAACGAGCCAACTAAACTCTGAGTTCAGTGACTGGCATCTTTGGAAATGTGGGCAATGCTTTAAGACTTTCACCCAGCGGATCCTCTTACAGATGCATGTGTGTACGCAGAACCCTGACAGGTAAAGCCCAGGCTCTCTTTATTTCTCTGTCTACTGATAGCCAGATCCACTGCTTTCTTCTTTTATCAAGCTGTTATCGTTTTCAAAACCAAACCATTATTATGAGGAGCCTGTATGACATAATTCATCTGCAGCTGCGTGAAGTAAGCCGATAAAAACTATTGCTTGCCTTCACTATTTGTAAAAACATTCAGTGCCTAAATGTGCAGATAAAAGGAAATAGCTAAGGATATAATCTTGTTTTTAGAATGGTTTGGTACATCTGATGGAGGCAACAAAATAGAATGAAATTTTATGAATATCATAGATGGAAAAAATGAGGTCAAGATAATGAAAAGTCTCTCTGTCTTCCAAAGATAATCTAACTTGCTGCTCAGTGGCTGTCACAGTCATTTCAGGGTTCACCTATAGTGTGCAATGCGTATGAACTTAATTAAGTACTAAGAGGTAATGAATTGGAATTTTTTGCTTAGTACTATTTTTCTTCATAGCATGCAAACCCATAAATCGTACAAAGCTGTCAAAAGGAAATACCTACTCCACCAGTGATGTGGAGGAAAACAGATGCCACTTATTCAATAAACTAATATCCACACAGAAGAAAAATGTTGACTAGATACCTCAGAGTCAAAGTTGGTTTGAAAGTTTGTCAATACAGAATTTTATGGCTGTGAACTGAGGATGAAATTTAGCTGAACAAGTGAATTAAAATTTCAGGTACTCTGACCGGTGGCACAGTAAATATAATGGAACCATTATTTATGAATCAAAGCTGGTTTATTTGACAATTTTGATAGCTAGCAGGACAAAAGACAAAAATCAAATTAATTCAATAAAAAAGGCTGCCCGTATTTTGTCTCTTCTTCAGCTGTGAAGATTTGAGCAGAACAGCTGAATCCCTGGAAGGTTGTTCTAAAAGCAGCATTTAATTGTGAATTACAGTTAACAAAACACTACCAAAAAAATAGCGAAGAGTGAGTCTGTGCATGTGTTTGTGTGCATGTCTGTGTCTCCTTGTGTACTTTGTGTACTATCTACATGTACACATATACTTGTGTGATTCTATGGGTATGGAGAGAATAAGTCTATTTTTCCAGAAGAAATATCAAGCATGTTATGGGCTAATTGGATTCCAAGTTAATTTTAATAAAAATTAAAGAATTGATAATATTGTGAATGCAAACAAGCCCTTTCAACACTTTTCTGGATTTTATGCTTGCCTCAGTGGAAGCAAATGCCTTGCTAAGGAAGCTGTCGGGCAAAATTAGTAATTTAAGTGTCACAATTAAAGGTCCTCTCTCCTTCATATCACGGACTTTTGTGTTTCCGGTATTAAAGTATCCTAAGCATACTGTAAAGCATAAAATGGTGCAACTGTCCGTAAGAGTCTAAAGACTGGAAAAAGGCATTTTGTGGGGCCCTCCACATACTTTTTCAGTGATTCATCCAATCAGGTGTGACCCCTAGATTTCACCCATTACTTGAACCTGTGTCTTCCTTTATGAGGAAGCAAGTTGCAGATAACTGCTAATTCAAGAAGGGTCTCTCTTAATGGCACTATCCTTCACTCTACCTACCTTCTGTGCCTACCTAGCCAGCAGCTTCTTCAGGAAAGTCCGGAGCACTGTCAGCTCTGAAGACCCTAGGGCATAGTAGGAAATCATTAAGGACATTGAAATTACCACAAATTACTGCCCTAGGATGTGGGTTATCATATCCTTGCTAAGAAACTATTACAGTTTGAGCTTACATCACAGGAAACTTTTTTTTCTTTTAGCAGGTTCCAGTCATTTAGTGATAGAGTGTCTAGAAAAAGTGGCCTTTGGATTCGTAAACATTTTGCATTTTTCTAGATGAAAAACTTTTACAGTGTTGTACAAAATTTCCAGGATGCTCGAAAGTGAGGTATGATTTGTGAAAGAATACTGGATGCAGCTCTCTGGTTTTTATTTCCTCAATGACATCTGCAGCATCTCTCCAGTTGATAAACAACTCTTCATTTATTGTCAGCAATTTGTGAGAACACCAGTCCCTGCATCTTTGATGTGACTGCAACAGCAGGGCCTGTGGTCTCTAGGAAATAGACTTTATCTGTTCTGGCTTAATATTTGTTTTGCAGCAATGCTGTGCAGGGAAAACACCTTTGAATCTATACAGGAGTTCAATTCATGGCCTGAAATACAAGACAAGCAGACTACTTGAAACTTGAGAAATCCAAACAAAGATAACACAACAAATGAGATTAAGAGAACATCTAAATAAGAGCAGACATAAACAGGCCATAATTTACATAATTCCATGAAGTAGCAAGAAATAAATGATCCTATTTAACAGGCAGATCACTTAATAAATAAAAACAATTAAAAAATATTATGAATCCCAAATAGGAGAAATTATTAAAATTATCTGCTGTGATTTTTGTTTTATTTCAAGATTAAGATTTTAACTTAAAATAACTTTTAATTATTTATTGGTTTATTTATATATTTCTTCTTTTCAACCAAATTTTTTTAGCTTGTTACATTTTGTAGGACTTCTCTTTGAAACTAATGGTAATTGGGCTTGAAGCAGGTGTGGGAGGTGGAAATTTAAATTTGTAAAACCTTGAACTCAGGGACCTTCTGAGACTTTGAGACTTGCTTAAGCCTTGACCAGACAGAAACAGTTTGAGAAGATGTTTCGGGAAGCAAGAGTTGAAAATCTATTTTCATAGAGATTCTTTTGTTTATTTTGTTGGGGGGTAAATTGTTTAAAAAATGTTTAGATTTTTATTATTATTTCCTCCCTTCTGCTGCAGAAATTCCCAACCATCCTGTTTGGAAGGCCCAAAAAGGGGATAACCAAAACTTTTTATTACAATGAACAATTTTTAGAGAAGTTGATTTTGGTTTTTTTTAGCAGTAACCACTTTTCTGATAATGACACAGTCTTTTTTAATGACATCACTCTGCCATTTCACTATGATCACCAGATTCAGGATACCTTGGTGTTGAGGGAAGGCTCAGTTCTCAAGAGTTCCTTGTGGCGTATTGTCATGTACAACCTGTACATCTGTATGATATATATTCTCATTGATTACCAGGATTTCAAGGTGAGAATCTGAGGGAAAGCACACTCCATAAATGTGTTCATGGATGATAGATTATAGAGGTGATCTGGCACTCACAATTCTTCTTTACTCAAAAGATATTATACTCATGTTTTGCAATATCACCTCAATATTAAATAGTAAGCTTGTTTTGCTTTGTTTCATTTTTCTTAACAGGAAGTTGAAGTTACCAATTTCATAGATGTTTTCCTCTAACATCATGGCTTAGTCCATTTTGTGCTTATATTTTCTTTATAGGTTCTGTATCTTTGACCTTGATGCTTTCCCCAAGACCACTAAATGATTTGAACCTCTCCAAAACAGACATATAAAAAATATGTGTTTTGAGCAAGCGTTGTCTATTTCTGTTTATTGAGTATTGCCCAGTTAAAGTAAACTTCATGCTGAATTTAAAGCTGGTTCTCGTGTAATCTTTTCACAAAGGTTTGCCAGTGCCCAGCACTCAGAGCTAGCAACAGTAGCAGGTGTACAGAGTAGCAACTCTCCAGAGCAGAACTGCAACTTTGTTCTGCAGCCTTAAGTCCACTTGCTAGGAGAAGGAATTCCTTAAAAATACCTGCCTTGGAGAAACAACTGTGACCTAACTTTCCTGACTGCAGCTGTGCTCTTAAAAGTGTGCATTGTATAAAGGCCAGACCCTGAAAGGTGATGCTGGCCCCACTTCAACCTGCCCTGCTTGTGGGGTTTCTTGCAGAGGCTGTGGTGTGGCAGCCTCCACCCTATAACAGTGAGAAATGCTGTCCTGGGTTCAAAGGAGCCCTGTGTCCCACTTTTTGAGACTGTGAGATCAATCACCTCTTCAAAGCCCAGGAGCGAAGAGGAAGTCAGGCAAAACCACCAGGACACCTGCATGAATGAATGGGGAACTCCTGGATGAATTCAAAGACAAAAAGGAAGCCTCCAGAGGATGCAAGCACATACAGGTAGCCTGGGAGATTTACAGACAAATTATCTAAGGAGTCAGGAATCCCTTTGGGAAAGCTAAAGACCTGATAGGATTAAAGGTGGGCAGAGACACCTAGGACAACAAAAGCTTCTGTTGTTACATTGGTGATAAAAGGAAGACCAGGGAAAATGTGAGACCTCTCTAGAAGGAAGCAGGAGTCCTGGTAACCTAGGACATGGAAAAAGCTGAGCTAGTCAATAACTTCACTGGCAAATGTTCCAGTCACACCACCCATGTCACAGAAGGCAAAGGCAGGGCTTGGGAGAATGAAGAACTGCCAGCTGTAGAAGATCAGATTGAAAACCATCTAAAGATCTTGAAAATGCTCAAGCCCCTGGGGTCTGGTGAGAGTATGTGCATGTCCTAAGAGAAATGGTGGATGAAATGGCTAAGCCACTACCTCATATTTGAGAGGTTGTGGCAGTCTGGTGAAGTTCTGCTGATTCAAAAAGGGGTAACATAACCTGCACTGTTAAAAAGAAAGACCTGGAGAGCTACAGGGCAGTCAGTCTCACCTAGGTACTTGGCAAGAGCATGGAGCAAATCCCCCTGGCAACTAGGTTAAGGCACATGGAAAATAACATGGTGACTGATGGCAGCCAACAAATCATGCCTGATGAATTTGGTAGCCTTCTAAAACAGAAGAGTATCACAGATTTGGTGAATAAGGAACAGGGACTGAGGTCACCTACCTGGAGCTGTGCAAAGTGTTTGCACACAGCAGCCTTGTCTCTGAAGTGAAGAGACATGGATTAGTTTGATGGTCAGATCTCTCCATGGATAAGGAATTGGCTGGAAAGTTGCACTCGAAAGAGTTGTGGTCAATGGCTCAATCTCCAAGTGGAGACTAGGGATATTCCTTAGGGCTGGTATTAGGACTGGTGCTATTTAGCACAGCAGTGTTTGTTGGTGACAGGACAGTGGGATTGAGCATACTCCCAGCGAGTTGCCTGATGACACCAGGCTGTGTGGGGCTGGTGACATGCTGGAAGGAAGGGATACCATCCTGAGTGACTTGGTAGATTGGAAAGGTGTGAACATCATGAAGTCCAACAAGAGCAAGTGAAAAGTCTCAAATGTGGGTCAGGGCAATCTCAAGCACAAATACAGGCTGGGTGGAGACTGGACTGAGAACATCCCTGAGGAGAAGGACCCAGAGATGCTGGTGGATGAGAAGTTGGACATGAGCCACATGTGCACACAGAAAGCCCAATGTCCTGGGCTGTGTCAAAAGCAGCATGGGCAGGAGGTGATTCTCCCCCTCTATTGAACTCTTGTGAAACCCCACCTGGAGTGCTGCATCCAGCTCTGGGGATTCCAACATAAGGATGTAGATCTCCTAGAGAGAGTCCAGAGGACAATCCCAAAGATGATCAGAGGGATGAAGACAGGTTGAGTGAGTTTGGGCTGCTCAGTGTAGAGAAAAGCAGGACTGAGGGACACCTTTTGTGAGCTTTTCAGTACCCATAGGGGCCTGCAACAAAGCTGGAGAGAGTCTTTTTGTGAAGACATTTAGTGATAGAACAGGGGATAATGGCTTTAAACTGAAAAAAGGTAAATCTAGATGGGATGTAAGAAAGAAATTCTTTAGTGTGAGGGTAATGAGACAGACTTGAAATTTTCCCAGAGAAACTGTCGATGCCCCGTCCTGGGAATGATTAAGGCCAAATAGGATGGGGCCTGGAGTGGAAGGTGTCCCTCCCCATGGCAAGGGGCTTTTAAGACCCAAACAAGACAGTCTTTAAGGCCCCTTTCCACACAGACCATTCTATAACTCTATGATCATGTTGGTTTTTTACTTCTTAGTTGTCAACAGGGAGAAAAGCACATCCAGTCAGATGCCAGTCTCTCCTTCAAACTGGTGCTTTTCCAGCTCTTTCTGAGGGAAAAAAATACAGTGTTGGGCTATTTTGTCTCACTGGGCTGAGAGAGTTTCAATTACAAAGTTACAAGTATTGAGGAACTCACAAGCGATTTCTCTGCTAAGAATTACACTAGAATTCCATAGGCCCCTTGAAAAGAGTAAATTCACTTCTGAAGAGTCCACACTAAAAACCTATTAATCATAAAGGAAAAAGTTTCAAAATGCAGGGGAAAATAATGATTGGATTTTCCAAGGTTCTAATAATTCAAAGAGCTAATAATTTATGATGTAGAAAATAAATTTATAACACTTAGATATACTTAGGAGTCAGAATTTGGAAAAGATATTATTTTGGCAGAGAACTGGTAAAAGACAAATAAAGCCATGTCAGTTTTGCTAAATGAAAGAGAATAAATTAAAGAATTAAGATTTAACCTAAATGTACAGCTCTCTCCCAGTAGCTATTTTAGATGAAAGCATATGGATTTTTCAATTATCTTAACATACTTTGTACATGTTAGGGATTCTACATTCCCTGTCCAAAGTATGAGCTTTGGTGAGCCCTATAGGGAAGCATGACTTTTGTACTGGTCCCATACATGACGTAGTTTCACCCAGAAAAATATCAGCTGCAAAAGTAAGAAAATTTTAAAGCAGTTAAAGACTTCACCAAATGGCAAAATCACTCAAGAGATTGTCTAGGTTAGAGAGCAAAATTTATTCCTTAGTGTTTTCATTTTGAAAAATGTGTCTTGCACAACTTGGAAAATCTCTAATTATAAATTACCACAAAACCTGAAAACTATTACATTAGAATTGCTCTCAGAATTTCACTTTAGATGGCCTGTGCTCCTATATGGGCCATCATATTGTCAGAGACTGCAGGATTAAGGTCTCTAGAAAAAGCTGATGGATTCTAAATGTCAGTAGACCTAGCTTATCAATGATGCATGGGATTAATAACAACAGTGTAATTTTTCCAACAGGAAATTTTTTCTGGGTAAGTAGATTTCCTTTCTTTAAGCTCAAAAAGAAAGATGTGGAGCTAAAAGCTCCCATGTAACTAGGTGTTTAATAAAAAATATTAGAACTACTTTTGATGGCTGTCAGAACGTCATTCTGCACATTGATGTAATCAGTTTAGCTGTTCTTAACTGTAACTTAAAATTACTATCTGGTAAGATTTTTGATTCACATGGATACTGTGAAGCCCAAGAAAGTACAATACAGGTATTGGTTATTCCAAGGAAATCAGTTTTTCTGAGCTGGGAGTGCATTCAGTCCAGTGGTGGATTTTTGAAAGTGCAGCCTGTGAAGACCAACATTTCTGTCCCTTTGTCGCTGCTCCTTCTTGCCTGCAAAACTCTGTTATAGCGAGGTCACCATCTCAATTCGTTGTCCTGGTGCAGACAAAAGTGATGGCAGAAGACACAACTGCTACATCAAAGGCAGGCGTGTTCTGCCCATGTCAATGTACTCACTGAACCGAGCACTGCTCCTGCTCAGTCCTTCAGCACCACTTTCATTTTTTTTTGAAAAATAGCGTATTGATTTTATTTACTTCCAAGGGAAAAAAAAAAAATTCTCAGCACAGTAAAATGGTTACCAGAGCGCAGAATGATAACTTCTGTATTTATTGAATGTAATTTTTCCTTTTTTGCTCTTTAAAAAATAGTAGTATCCAAAAGTTGTCAAAAGTTGGCATATTTAAATCTGCAATTGTGAAAATTAGAGCATTTTAAAGATGTTACAGTATTTGAATGCATTTTTAGGCTCTTTTTTAAATTAATTTTGCCTAATGTGTGTGTAATTTATCTAAGCTTTAAAAAAATAGATAAGCTTTAAAAAACTAGATAAATACATCCTCTGCAAAGAGAAGGGTAACTTCTTTTATAGTTTTTCTCCCAAGGTGTAGATCAATCAGAAAAATGGAGTTGAAGTGATCTAACAATAGGTGATCTTTTACAGAGCTGATTTACTTAAGCATAAGCCAGTGAAATATATTCTGAGTATTTTGTAAAGAAGACATTTATTTTGAGCCAATGAACCCATATTGTTTGATAGCACAATGTTCACTTATATCTGGTTTGAAATTTTGACTGTTTACAGACAGGTTACAGTGTGAATTTTTACTGCATTAAATTAATCACATTGATTTATTTATCACTTTAAAAAATAAAAATATTAATTATTTTTATGTAGCATTGCATCATTTTTTGTGGTTGCTGTTAAAAATAGATAACCAGAGGCTAATAGATGTTAATGGTCTCCTTCACTATTAAAAAAATCAATGTTTCTTGGATACGGAATATATTCTTGCATTATTTTGCTTAAAAGTGTTTGATCGCTGCATTCAGCCATTATCTTTGTTTTACCAACTCTTGAAATTTCATACCAAATTTGATAAATATTTTCTGTGCAAATTAACTTTGGACTCCAAGAAAGGTGAAAACTGTACATGTTACTACTTGTCTTTCAGTAAGAGAAACAGATAAACCCTTTCTTGGGTTTTTTTTTTGTATTTTTTTAAATGTTATTTTACATATATCTGTGTATCTTTAAGGGCCACGTCATCTAAATTACCTTTTCACATCTTTCATATCTTACTTTCAAACTTGTTGGAGAGTAGTTAGATTTTCAAATGCAAGTAATTAAAATTGTAAGCTACTGAGTTATTGATGAATACTGAGCTATTAATCAAGCTAAAAAATTCTACAATCAGGGTTCAGTGCTCTGAAGCACTGTAAAATAATAGTATTTGTGTTCAGTGATGCAAGTAGCCACAATTAAGCAGTTCACTTGACAAATGAGATAGTTCGCTTTATTTTGCACTTAATTGAATTGTACATGCCTGGTCACCATTGTCTCTTTCCCTTTAGTTTTGGTTTCTAGCCATTTAAACATATACATTTATTACAGAGAGAGCAATTAAGTGGTGTTGGCCACTGGCTCTGGAAACGCAGACACCAAGAGTTAAGATGTTGTGTAGGGTAAAAATCATTATTATCCCTCCAGAAAAAAAAAAAAGCTTAATTTTCTTAGAAAACAGTCTGATAAGCATTTAGGACTCTGCTACTAACTTAAAACAAATGTGAAATGGGAAAAAAACCCCAAAAAACAAAAAACCCCTCGTAGGATGTTGATATAAAGCCGCTTTTACCAGAGAGAAATATATAGACATGGTTTCTTGGCATTTTATTTTAGTTAGTATTTCAGCAGACCAGTCTCATATTGCTGTCTTGTATCCTTTTTTTTCTGTTTGCAGTCTGCTTGTTATGATTCTGAATTTGTAACATATCAGACAGTTTTGTGTGTTTGTTTGTTATGTTTATTTTAACAAGATGTGTTGTTGAAAGCCTGAGTTCTGGGTTTCCTCTCAAGATCCCCAAAAAAGGCCTTTTAAATCTGGATGGGAGAAAAGATGTTAATAAAATGGGAAGATTTTCAACTGAAACAAGAAAACAGAAAGATAATTGTAATACAGTGGTCATTTTTTCCAAGTCTCTTATTGAACTAGGTGATCTCTAAAAACCTCCAAAGCAATATGAGGATTTTAGTTGAGAATAGCTGCAGAACACAGCTAGGATGTACACATAGCCATCACATGCATTTGTAAGTCAGACTGTAGCTGGCATCAGCAGACAGAGGATTTCAGGAGTCCCTCAGCTGCAATGTGTGTGGATCTTTTTTTTTGACTAAGGAGTACCATGTCCAGTTTAAGAGAATTAAGGCAGGCAGATGTGCTGCGCAGGCTCCCTTGTTTGCTGATTTATGGTTTTTGGGCCCCAGAGACCCTCATTTAATTCCTGCCCAAGAATTTCACGTTTGTTAAAGAGGCTGTGAAGTTTTGGGTTCGCGTCTCCCAAGAAAGACCCAGAGAAGCGCACCCGCAGTTCCCTTTGGAAGTTACTGGGAAGGTCAGGAGCTCCCTGCCGCGTGTTTCCCTGCTCCTGCCGGCAGAAAGCACTGATGGCTTGCTGTTCCTCTGTCCCGCTGCAGGCCCTACCAGTGTGGCCACTGCTCGCAGTCCTTCTCGCAGCCCTCAGAGCTGAGGAACCACGTTGTCACGCACTCCAGCGACAGGCCCTTCAAGTGCGGCTACTGCGGGCGCGCCTTCGCCGGGGCCACCACGCTCAACAACCACATCCGCACACACACCGGGGAAAAGCCCTTCAAGTAAGTACGTGGAGCCAGCAGCTTTTGCCAGCTGAGATTAGAGAGGGAAATGCATCGCTGCTGCTCACTAGCATCACCAGCACTCAGCAGAGCTTCCCTTGAAAGCCAAGGTCAGACCATGAGGTAAAACAGTTAGTAGTGCTGTTAAAATCAGAATTTATGCGGGTTTGATTTTGAGTTTCTTGAAATCCTTGCACAATTTTCTGTACTATAATGATACCTTGATTGTTTTAATTAAATGGCGAGCTGCTGCCAGAGAATCACAGCTGTAAGTATGGTCAACACTGAGACAGGCCATGCTGTAAGAACATTAATATGAGTCTTTGGTGTCTCCGTGCTGAGGTGGATGGAGCTTCACTTAAAAGCTAATTTGGCTCTAGTTGTATATAGGGGAAAAATATGCACTTTTTAAAAATCTCAGAATCACTGGATAGAAAATCTAACTCTGACTTGTGGCATAAGTTTTGAAAGGTCATAGTAATAAATTGAAAGTGTTCAGCTGTCCAAGATATAAGAAAAAATATAAGTCACCTAATAAAGATGATTTTACATTAAACAGACTTTTTAACTTCTGAAGTTTTTAATTGCTGATATTAAAGCCAAGCACATACCTGTCTCAGAAATCTTCCAGAAGTGCTCATTTCCAGGCACAGTATGGCTGATCCAGGTATATTTTACCTTCTGCTGTGCAAGACTCTGCCTACAAAACAGGAAGTGTTCTCCAAAGCAGAAGAAATATATCCCACACTTGTGTCTTTGTCTTGGCTGAACTGACAGGCTCAGAGTATACATTTGTGGTCACTGGAGCAATTCCACCTAACGTATTGATACCACTTCTTTTGGAAGCTCCCTGGATGTTCCTAGGAGGAAGGGGAATAAGTGTAGAAGAAGGTTTGTGTCTCCCCCAGCTCTCCGAGCACTGTCTGCTCTCTGTCTACTTTGTGCCGTTTGTCTTTTTTTTTTCTCCTTTTGCCAAACTGTGCTTTTGATCTGGTTAATGTAAGAGAGCTCAGCCATGGGGCCTGTCAGAGCCCCCCATAACAGGCCCGGCAGAGATACTGGCGAGCACGCTTTGCCTCCATATAAGGCTGGAAGGAAGCACGGCCCCAATCCATGTCTTTGCTGGGGGCAAGGGAGCAAAACCAGGAACAAAACGCCGCGTATCCAGCACAGAAGAACTTGCAGAGCAGAAATCACGGCTAGGATAGTGTTGCAGGAGGCAAAAACATGGAAACTCAGAACGTCTAAATATCGACTTCTCTTGAGCCAGTCTGTTGGATGCTCAGAGCCCACAGAAAGTGAGCCAAAAATGGTGTGAGCAATCAGATTGATTTTATCTAGTTGCTGTGTAAATAGATTTTAGTAATTAATGAAAGAGGTTTCCAGGTCAAAATGGAAAATAGATTTCGTTTAATGTTAAGGTGTTACTTATGTGTAACCTTGTTGACTCCACTTAATTTTTTTCCTTAACATCCTGTTTTTGTCATGTTTCCAATAGATCTGCTATTTTGCCCCATTTAGAGTCATTATTTTTCCCCTTTGCTTTACTAATTTTTTTTACCCTTTTCCAAAGTGGGCTTGATTACAGCACAATTTCATTTGTGAAAGGGCTTAATGTATGTAATATAACTAACCAGAGGTCTGGAATTTGTTTGTGGGGTTTTTGGGTTTTGTTTGGGTTTTTTGTTTGTTTGTTTGGGTTTTGTTTTGTTTTGTTTTGTTTTGTTTTGTTTTGTTTTGCCCTGCTGATGTGGAAACATTTAAGTCTTCCAGGATGTATCTGACTATTCCTTAACTTGCAGGACAGAGCTACCAAAAAAAAAAAAGTATATGCTTTGTACTGGTTCTTTATGATGTATGGCATAATTTCAATTGTGCAAGATGTTTCTTTAGTTTCTTCCTCAAGCACAAGAAACAGTAGTACAATTTTCTCTCTGGAAGGCTTGTTGAAGTATTTGCAGAAAGCTGTCTAGTAACTTCACATGAAGCTAAAACTGGAGCTGCAGATCTTCCCATCCCTGCTACTCAGATAAGAGCCTTGATCCTGCAAGCTGTTCAAAAGGGCAGATTTGTCTCTCACACAGGATTGCTTGCATTTGAGAGAAGAGGGGCAGAAAACTTATCCAGAAATCTATCTGTTATCTCTGCTAGAGGAAAAAGAGAGAGCTGCAGCTCATCTTGATGTCTCATCACTGTTTAGATCCTCCTTTGGAAAAGGGGTGCACAAGATCTGGTATTGAGAAAGTTTAGGAAAAAACCCTCAACAAATTCTATTAAGCAAGAACCATAAACAGAACAAATAAAATTTCTGTCTCTTGATCATACAATTTAGGTTTAAAATGTTTGTTTATGAAGGAATTTTGAGTGTACACTTACAAAAAATAAAAAAAATCCAAGATAGAAAAGTCCACTGAGATAGTGTTTCTGTATCTCAGAGAAGTTGTGGTGACGTACACACTTCTTTTAACTAATATTTTTAATATTAGAAAGAATTGCCATGCATGGATAGTGATAAATTACTTAAATTCTAGCTAAGTTATTTTAAAAACAACAGGCGCAATTTTGAAGGTGTTACTAAGTTTAATTTTAAATATGCTTCTGCTGTGAATGTAATCTCATGATTTCTAATGCAGTAGGGCAGCTATGTTCATAAGTGGTATATAGAAAAATTACAGAGAGCATGGATTAAGTCCATACTTAGGACACTAAGTACGTTTGCATGCATATTATTTCCAGGAGTTGGTTTTAAAAATGGTGAACATATGGTCACAGTATTTTAAAAAGTATTTCAGGTTAATTGTTTTGTAAGAGGATGTTTGGGATTGGTTAGAAAGCTTCCTCTGTGAAAGAGCATTTTCTTTGTAGGTCCTAGGTAAATTTGGAGGTATGGTGGAAGTGTTTTCTATTTGCTTTTCATTAAGATAACAGTGCTAAGTGAGGTTATCTGTAGTCAAAGCTTTAGCTGAATTTGACTTTTCATGTCATCACAAGCTATCAAGCCAGCCTCACCACTGTAAAGTTTTTTGTGTATTCTTATCTTACTGAAGTCTCCACTATGGCTGCTAGTCTGGGAACAAAGATCTTAAGTAAATTAAAATGCAGGAGGAAAAGGAAAATTATTTGTCACCTCTATCCTCTTAAATTTTTTCTCACCCCCTCCCTGCTTCCATTACAGCAAAATTAAAAAATAGTGAGGGGATTTGCTTGCAGAATCAGAGTTATTCAAAGATCTAATATTTAGGAGTCAACCCAAAATAATTAAGAGGAAAGATTCTTTCAGTTTGCAATAGCTCACATTTTTTACATTGTTTCTTACTGAAAGGCAAAACTGGGGAGCATTCCATTTAGGTTGCATATGTATGTTGCACCTGCAGTGACATCTCTGTGTTGTCAAGAGGGATTCTCTTTGGTTGATAGTTTTATTTGGATTTCTGATACCCTTCCACAGGAGTTTAAAATGTAGTATTAAATGTACTCGTTGAATGAAATCTTAAAATGTTTCTTTTGAGAGTATCAAATTAATGTCTTTTTCTCTAAAATAGACCCTCAGCATTTTCTCCATCCAAAGCCATTCACAGAGGTTGACATAAATGTGCAAATTAAACCAATCCTCACTGTCAATGTTTTGAAAGCACTGTGAAGCAAACAAGCAGACCAGTAACAATGGGGGCTATCTAAACAAAATCAGCAACCCCAGTACTATAGAAATATCCCAAAACTATTGCTGCACTTTGTGAACTTAAGAACAATTCTGTTTACCTCCTCCACCCAAGCAAATCATACCAGGAAAACTTGAGGCTGAGGAGATTGAATGCTATAGCACATTGTTCCTTACAATTACAGTGTACACATACATTGTTAAAGAAGGCAACATGGATCCAGTTTTCACTGATGGTATCTAATTGTTTGAGGACTTTGGAATTGCTTTGGACCTACATGCGTCTGGGGCTGTTTAAGTTCCATTCAAATGCCATCAGATGGCCTTAAGTGGAGATTAAATTGTATCTCAGTTAATAAGTGTCATTATTGCCAATGCATGTATCTAGAGTGCAGGCTTAGCCAAAATTTGGTATGTCTAGCATTCAGGCTTGGGCTCAGCCCCATGGTTGCTTGGTGTGTGGTCACATGAGATATGGACTCTTTTTCCTTCCTGACAATTTTGACTACTGTTCAGCTTTCCAATACAGCATTAAATGTGTATGGGTTATGGAATAGGAATATGCACACAAAAACACACACATGCTCACCAGTCTCATGGGCAGAGCTTTTGGGAGTGGTTATTCTGCTATGACAGGCTGGGAAAGAATGGTTAGGGTAGGATGGTTAGTAGAGGGAGAGACTGCGTGAGAACATCACAATCCAGAAGAACAATATTCCTGCCCTTCCTCCCATTCCTACCTACTGTGAGACAGTAATGTTGACTGCTGTGACACTATTATCTTCACCTTTTCTATCAGTTCATATCCAGCAACTTCTCTGGACCACATTGAAAAGAGGAATCAGGAGCCTAATACAGATCTCTGTCCATAAGCCAGGTACTTATATATCCAAAACTATGGTCCTGAAAGCACCATAGTTTGGAAGTGACTAGAAAATCCCACCCACCTTGGGTACTATCTGAAGATTGTCCAGGTACAAGAGTAAGACAGGGGAATTAAGTATAAGAATTAAGAATAAGCCAGAGGCTTTATTCTGACTTTTGCCCAAAGGCTGTTTAAGTACAGACATCCCAGTTTGACCAGCAGCAATGCTTGGCACCCACAGCCTTCCTATTCATAAAGGGTAGAGGCTTGTATCGAGAGATTTATCCTTTTTCTGTTCTCTCTTTAGCATCTTCTCTCCTGTGCCTTGATGTCAGTATATCTGTAGTGGAGCTAGCATGCTCCCACAACAGAAGAATCTTGTGGATAAAGGATGGGAAGTTGTATTTTAAAGAAATGTGGCAAACCTTGCTCTGCACTTCCACTAGCCATGTAAGGTGCTGAGTGAATGCCTGCCCAATTCTAGTCCCCCAGACAAGCTCCAGGAAGGGTAAGGTGGCCTGCCACAGCAAATGGTTTTAGTGGGTAACACTGTCTTTTGATTGCCCTACAGCCTTTATCTAAGTCACTAATGGTGCCTGGGCATCCTGTTACCCTGTATTTCGTTTATTTGGCCAGGCTCTTAAAATCAGGGCTTGCCACACCTGATTCTATAGGTTATTTTGCAACTGTATCACTTACAGCTTAGTTAAGCAAGGATCCAATCCTCCTATTACTCATCAAGCAAAGTACTTGTCTTTGTAGACATCAAAATAACAAAACTATCAAGTTCAAGTAGACAGTAATATCTCATACAGACTAAGTTAACCCCCCAGCCTTAAAATTGATTATAATGCCTCTGTGATAGATATATATGTATGTATATAAAAATAATACAATAATTTGCAAGTTTGTCAGGCAATGAAAGGTAGTATATTTTGACACAGTAATCCAGTAAGTAATCAGTTTTCTAATAAACAATCAGCAGTGCACTAATGTGTCATCAGCACTTCAGGAGCTCTGGAGAGTGGATGATCTGCACATAGACGTTAATGAATACCCCAAAAATCATTAAGTAATCAATACTTCTGAGTTATTTTCATTGAGCTGATAGGTCTGATACATTAAAGCTGACATTTTACATTTGTCAAGATCACAGTGCAGTTTTTAACAGTGGCATAGGATGCTAAAAATATTCCATGAAAGACAATCAAGGAAATACAACTTAAAAGTGTTGACATTTTAGATTGGTACAGTAACCTGGATGAATGACTCTGTAGTGTCTGTGCTAAATAGTCCTGAAGCAGAAATTTATCACCAAAAATTATTAATGTGAAGAATATCCACAATTATACATATGTGTAAATATCTTATTTTTTTTATAAGCAGATCACTGACAGTTCACTTTCTATCATTCACATCAGTGAAGAGAGAAGGATTAAAATGAAGTAGCTGAGTCCATTGTTTTCCTCACTTCTCCTTTCAAGGTGAAGAATTCATTGCAGTGGTACTTGTATGAAAATCTTATTTGGAGATAAAACTCCACATGGTGACATTAAACCAAAGATGGCTTTTGGAGCAAGTAGAAGAAGGATCTGGTCCATCCATGTTTGTGACTCATCAAACCAATCTCTAGTGTTCAGAATGCAAATCAAGAAGGCAGCATTTGGGAGATTAAATCCAGTAGTTTGTCTTTAAGAGCAGGGATAAGGATTAATTCCAAGGCAACAATAGCCCCAATTCTATCCTCTCCAAAATTCAATGGCTTTGTTTATTCATTCACACAATATTTTCCTTGCAGATTATGGTTCTCTAAGAGAGGACAGGGTAGAAAGAGAAACAATATAAAAGTGAAGCAACACTGATGGCTGTTATGAGTTCTTGCTCAATCCACAGATTTCTCAAATAGTGTGGATGTTTGCAGATAATTAAGTAACCACTATCTCTATGTGCTTTTTTAAAATGAATCCTACTGCATGGTCAGATCAGATAAACAAAGAGTTTTCTCTTGTTCTAGGACTGAACGATTACTGCTTTGTGATTTCTCATCCTCCAATAGGCAATTGTGGATTTAAAAAAAGCAGAAGGTGAAATTCTATTTGTCATCAATTTCTTTTAGGGGGTACAGGGCAGAAAACTGCAGACAAGCTGCCTCTTTGATGGCTCACTCCTAAAAATCTCTTTTTGTTCTTTATCTATTTGAACTGACAGTGATCAGAGCTGCAGCAGGACAGGCCTCTCTGGAGAAATCACCTTCCCCCTGTCTATTGACAGATTCCTCTGTTCTGAATCAGACAGGCCTTGTCCCATCATAGGCATCAAGGCCTTGGAAGTAGCCACCAATTAAACCTCTTGAGCCAGTAAAATCTGAAGCCACTTTTGAGTGTCTGTTCTGATTAGGCAGGATGAGACAAAGCCCATCACCCCCTCCCCAGAGCAGCCCCCTGGTCTCAATTTTCTCTCTTGCCTCCACCAGGTGCGAGAGGTGCGAGAGGAGCTTCACACAAGCCACCCAGCTGAGTCGACACCAGAGGATGCCCAATGAGTGCAAGCCAATAACAGAGAGCACAGAATCAATTGAAGTGGATTAACTGATTGACTGGTTGGAATTAAACTGCAAGGAAAGTCATGATTAAATGTCACGGACACTTAAGCAAAACCAAAGATTTCCTCTGAGCAACTTTCAATCAGTCCCAGAAAACCAAAAGCAGTAATAAAATAAGTAAGATGTTAAGAGATATTGATCCTGGCATGGAAGTCAGACCAGGAAAGAGATTATTTATTTATGACTAGGGATGAGTCTTATTTCAATTGACAAGTTACTTGGGACTGTTAACATTTCAAGTCCCTTCATGTATTGCTTTAATTCTAAAAGCCTTTATAATTGTTATTTAATGCCAAAGTGAGGAATCTCAAGGGTTCTTCTGCTCATAGTTATGACTGAGAATGCACATGGACTTGTTTATTGTTGCACCTTTTTTTGTAGCATGACTCAAAGGACCCAGATGTAATCTGTGCATTTGGCTGGGCTGGGCTAAGTTGATCTCGACATGGCTGTAATAGAAAATGCTGTGTGGGATGAAAAGTGATCACGAGCTATACCTGGGTCAGTGTCAGCCACCTCAGACCAAAGGGCATTCCATTTCCATACTCTCATGCCTCACACTGTGTGCACTTTTTCATGCAAGTAGTTTGCATCGGCATTGGCGTAGATATTCTGAGAAAGAAAAAAAAAAAAACAAAAACGAAAAGAAAAAAATAGTAAAAAAAAAGGAAAGTTGTATATCTGAAAATATACATTATATAAAAGAGTAGAAAAACTGTGTTTAACTAATAGAGCTTTCAAATTCAGTCTAATAGCTATGAAAGACAGAGGTGGTAGAAAGTATTTTAAACACTAAATATTCCAGTCCATGTGTAAATCCTATTACAAGGAGCAGAAAACCGAGAAGGTACTTTTGGTTTGGGTAACTGATTTAATGTCATGTTGATTTCTAGGAAAACCATTCAGAAATCCAACCTATAGTCCATTGATATTTTCAGTCTGTTATCTGGATCAAATTGGAAATGCTTCTGTATTACAGGAAGCTTTCCATACAGTTGGGCTGAGCTTCAAAACAAAAGATAAATCTGAATGCAGACACTTTGTAAATTTCTTGGAGGCTTCATTGCATTCACTTCATGGAAACTTGCCTGGTACAGTGAATGAAGGAAAGCCAAAATATTCCCAACATAATGCAAAAAGCTCAGATGTCATTACATTGGTTTGATTTAACAATTTCCATATTGGCTTTTTTCCATGCTTTTATCCATGATATATTTCAGATTTCACGATTTTGTCTAATCAAATTATGTTTTCACTTTTAGAGACCAGCAGTGTTTGTTTATATATTGATTGTCTCAATGCTAGAGCTGTAGGTTGATAAAAAAGTTTAAAAAAAAAAAAAAAAAACAGAAAAAAACCCAGAAAAAAAACTAAAAAAAAAAAAAAAAGAAAAAGAAAAAAAAGAGAAAATATATTAAAAGAAAATAAACAAAATCTCAACCAACCACCAAGAAGCAAAACCTAAACAGTCTGAGGTCATGCTTTATTGTAAGGTAAAACTGCAAAATAAAATTGTGGAGAATATGGGGATTAAAACAGAATAATTCAGTTTTGCACCAAAACTGAAGTGCTGAGTGGCTCATAAGGGCTCAGTTGATTATATTAAATATTTTAAACACATTTATGGGGATGATTTTAAATATGTAGAGAATAAAGTATCCAGTTCTGTAAAGGGCTAGACAGAATCAGCTACAAATTTGACACCAGGTTCAGACCATTTATGAACTCTGCAAAGAGCTCAAGCAGAAAAAGAGCTTACAGTAAAGTTCAAATGCATTTAAAAGGAGTTTAAAAGCTAAGACATCCATACTGCATGATGTTCTTTTATTATATTGTAAAAACTACACTGCAGAATCTGGGGTTTCCAAAGCTTTGCAGGGAATTACTTCAGGAGTATTAGTGTTTGGCCATTAAAAATGTAAAAAAACATTGTGGGGAAAAAAAGATTTTTTTAATAATTGTTCTAGCAAATACCAGATTATCTCATAAAGAAGCTTTATTCCTATGAGTTTTCAGCTCTGTTTCTGAGTGCAGAGGTATGGGGAGTGAGCGATTCTGTCACCTGCCTGATTCTATCCTCAAAACTATGAGAAACTCTTAGCTACTATATAAATGTGTTTGTTTGTTTGTTTGTTTTTAGGTTCAAAGAAGCATGGGAAGCTGGGTAGGAAGACTTGTAACTTAAAGGTGACTATTTGAACATTGTTTTGTTCCTAGCAAGGTTAACGAAACAGAAGAAACCAAAATAAAATCCTAAACCTTTCAGACACTCATGCCTGGTAGCTCACATTTTCCCTTATTTAAGTGATTTAATGTAAAGTAACATTCTGGTGGGGCACCAACTTTTAGTTAACTATTTTAACAGTATCTATTGATCATTTCTTCAATCAAACAGTTCAAAAAAGAGAGCAAGAGATCAGAAAAATTATAAGTGGAGTAAGTAAAAAATGGAGTAAGTCAAAAATGGAAAATGTCATGCTCTGAAAAGCAAATGTGAGCTATGTTAGATCACTGAGTTGTGCTGTTGCATTATCCAACCATGCTCTCTCATGGTCAGGGATGGGGCTTCTGGCAGTGAAGAGCACTCCACTGTATTTGAATCCTGTAGTGCAAATAGTACCCAAGTATGTGCTTACAGATATTGCAAGTTCCCTGCTGACTGCAGGTAGGCTTACTTGTATGTTTGCATTTAAACATGTCTAAATATTCTGCTGAATGGGTGTGAAGTAAAGGTCAATTTTTTCAAGATTGTACTGGATTTTTAAAAAAATGCACTAGAGTAGTATGTCTGCAGAATTTACTTTATTTTCCTTCCAAATAATTCTTTCTAGTGTAAATCACTATGTTGTTCCATATGCCTAAACAGAATTTCAATTGTTGTATTATTTTATACATTGCATTTTCACAACAACACATTTGGCAGCATACAAAAGCAATACAGTGAAAACCCACGATTTCATGGTTTTCTCAAGTACCACATTTGGCATTCTGTTGCAGTATGGCAAATGTAAAACCAACATGAAGAAGCCAAAATACATTCTAAGTTTGGACTAAACAGAATTCAGTTCCTGTCTGGACTTCCCAAATGATGAGGGAATTTCAGTTCAGGTATCAGCAGAACAACTGTACATTTAGGTCTATTATGCATACAATATGTGTTTGCACACAGTAATCTGAAGCAGTAAGTGTAATAAAATTATCTTTAAATGTAGTGATTATGTGCCTGCCATTTCAGAATTTCTGAAGCACTTGGCATCTCTGTTTTGTAGTCTGGTAAAAAAATACAAGCTTTTGGTTTTTGATTTTTTTTTTTTTGTCCAACCCTGAACATGTTGGAAATCATATTTAAAAATTGTGCCTAGTTCTGATTATTTTTCAGTGTGGAATTAAATTTTATATGTTCACAGAGTTATACCTTTAATAAAGACTTTAGGTCCTTTATAAACCTACTTATCGTTCCTAAAGATGATAATTTTAAATACAATTTGATTTTCTTCCCATGAAAGAAATCTGAATTGGGAATAATATAACAGTCACAATGCATTACATACTAGAAACTTACAAGAAATTATGTGTATACTTTTTACTTTTGGTAACATCATCTCTCCTTTAAATTCATATTTATTTTTGTATGGTGCCATTGCGTTATGTGATGCTGTCTTATAGCTGAAAAAATGGTGTGATTTCAAACAAATAAATAAGTGAATGTCCAAAATTAAGTCCACATTGCTTTTAAGAGTAGTTAAGTTGCTCTCATTTTTTTAGAAATTACAATTAGAATGCTATTCTGTTCCATGCAAGTCCTTTCTGTGGATAAAATTCCAGAAAACATTATATTCTGGGACTCCATGAATTTTTGTTTTTCTTCCTAGATTTTGGAAGTTCGACATCACCAAGTCAATCTGAAAAAAGTCCATAAATCCACCCTATAGATGTAGAGTATGCTGAAGGGGTCCTGTGTTGTAATAAAAATAATAATGGCACTGTAATTAGAAAGATCAACAGTTTGCTCGCATTTTTTAAACTTCATAAAATTGCCTCTTTTTTACTGTAAAGGACCAATTAAGTCATGCATGTAGCTGTATTCTTGTGATATCAAATGTAAAGATTACATTGTGTTTAAATGAAAATAACAGGCACACATTTAAAAAGAAGATGAAGAAATGTAAATATATTTGATTAATAAAACATTTCTATTACTGTACCCTAAGCTTTTGTCTTATGTTAATATTACTTATGGGATTTTGTCTGTGTTCTGCAGAAAGTCAAATATGCTTGCATGATTGTGCATTGAAGGTAGCCACAAATAATCAGCATGCCTTGCTATAATTGTCATTATCAGCTTCCAAAAGGTGTTTGCAGCTTGGAAGTTGCAAACTCTTGCAGTCAGAAGAGCATGAGATGAAGTTGAGGTTTTGTGGCCACTGAGTCTCACAACTCCTATAGATATATTGCTGAGAAAACACCACAATTGTGCCCAAGCAATTTCTCAAACGTATTTTGGAATGCTTTTGTATAGGTTATGATGTAAATCACGCCGTATTATGACCAAGTTTTTCTATTCTGCCCACTCGAGTGCTGGGCTTTTATGTGGTGGATGGCTTGAGTAATATTTGGTTACCTGAATCCTTGTTAAAAGGATCACCATCTAGTGGACTAAGACAGAATTTCAAAATTCCGGTTGATGTGGACTCTGAACTCACTCTTCAGAAGTCACTCTAAAACCACAGCTAAAAGCAGTAACCATGCTCCACTGCAAAGGACCTTCAGTGCCTTTTTCAGCATTATTCACTGCCATTGTGTGTGTCAAAGAGCTGTGATTAGTTTACTAAGTTACCCCTTGTTCCACTTGAAAAAATATCACTTGAGTATGCGAAAAAATATGTCAGTTTCTGTAATTTTTCATGTTATTTGACCTTTTACATAAGCACAAGAACCATCACAGCAGAATAATTGTGCAAAACTACTGTATTTGAGAAAATACTCAGGTAAATCGGCCAGCAGACTGCCTGCTGATTTGCAAGTAGCAGGGATAGTCAATCATTCAAGGCAAGTTTCTATACATCCGAGGAAAATTCTTTCTAACAAGAATTGTATTAAGTCATACAGTATATAAGATTATATCACCAAACCCACATAATCTGTCATGAGCTAATGAGACACAAATGTCTGAAGGGGCTGGCGGGTGGAGGAGTCCTTTGGCTGATGGCCCAGTCTATGGTATAGAAAAGTCCTGGGGTCCACCACCTTGAAACTCTTGGGTGCATGATTTAGAAGGGGTGAGACTCAGGTCTGCTAATATTTTTCTTTTAACTCGTTTACTGAACTTTTTTAGTGACACTGAGGACCAGCAGTGTGCTGCTTGCTTAATTTATCTCTGAATATGTTTACTGAGATCTGGGAAGCATCAATCCAATATCAAAGTGCAAAAGACCAGGAAAGCCAGATAGCATCAGTTTTAATGTTTGGGTTTTGTTGAATTTTTTTGGTCCAAATAAATTGGACACTTGCTCCCAAACAAGTCAACAGGCAGCATCCAAGTCACTGCACACACTGCTTAGGTAGCCTCCTTGGCACCAAAAAGCATCTGCCCGTTAAAACAACCACAAATGCAAGGTACACTTGAACTGATGACACACAGATGTAAAAGCTGCATGCTGACCTCTATGTACTGAGTGTCAATTTCCCCATCCTCAGACTTCTTTTCATACTTGCTCAAATGCCATCAGCAAAACATTTTGTGAGCAGACTTGGCCAGCTGCATGTTCCATGGTTGCAGGGGTCTGACAGCCTTTTAGACTAACCAGTATAGTGCTTAACACGCCCAGATGCCTGGTGAAAATAGACACCAAATACTGTACAATACTTAGGTCCCTAAAAACTTGATATGCTACTAGCCAGTGCATGAGATGGGAGTTTATTTTTCTTAGTATTTCCTGATGGCCACCCTGAGGACAATCCCTGACCAGCTAGTCAAGGGACAACCACAGGTAGCTGCTTTGCTCTAAATCTGAATCACTCATGTAGGCATAAAACAAGCACCACAGATATCTCAACATAGCCACAGGTGATTTGCTATTCATGTAAGTAAGGACATCAGAAAACTGATGGTATAGAGATCTAGATAACCAAATACAGTTCCAATTGGTCCAAGGACATAGGAAGGGAAGAGGAACATACAGTTTATCACAAAAGGAATCAAAATCTTCCTACTCTGTGTGTCTCATCTTTGAAGAAGGCACTGACAAACCTCTTTTTTTTAAAAACTATTTTTATTACAGAAAACGTAACTTTAGTGAAGCCTGGGCCATCCATTGTAGCTGTATCTGTATCACTGCCTTTCTCCCCAATGTTGTCTTCTCTACCAGTTTCAATAGATGAATATTACCAATACTGCTCCATGGATTTAAAATTTTTCCAGTCTTTAGTCTTCTCCCTGCCTCCCATCTTGCCTGTTATAATTTTCATCTATTATACTTCTATTTTTCTTTTCCCCTCTGACATTACTGCATTCAATCATTCTTCTCATCTCTAGAGTTTCTCCAAATAAGTTTGCAAATGACCAGGGAAGGAACTTGTATTTGTTTATATTGGCACAACAAGTCACAGAAATACATTTTTTTTATAATCTTAGCCTCAATAGAATGAGTCAAACTATAATAGTCATGCAGAGTTTTCAACCTGGAATTTATTTTTTTTTAGGAAGCCAAGAACATTTTAGCCTAAAGCACACACTACAGAGATCAAATAATTCTTCTGGAAGCTATTTAGCTTTTTTCTTTTTTATTAGCCTTATAACAGGACAATTGGTTTCTGTATTTCCCATAGCATAAAAGTAATCATATATGCAGTAAATTAAAATTTTCATTAGAAAAATACTTTTTATCAAGCAAAAAAAAAAAAAAAGGGTGTAATAAATGCATACACTGAACCATATTTGTAATGTCTGTATGTTTGTTTGGGTCTCTCTTAATTTTTTTTCATTAAATATATAAAATAAATTTCTTCTACTTATGCATAAAATCCTCAAGAATGGGGATAAGGTATTGCTGTAATAATAATTGTAGCACTTCTTTCTGCACAAAGAAGTACTGCAGTAGTGCCTGATCAGTCCATGATAACAGCACCATGTAACTCCCATCTCAGTTTTTGGAATAGCTTATGTGACAAAGATATATGTTCCACGACCATAGGCAGACAAAACTGAAAACAGTATCTGGCTATTAACATCAGGTTGTTGAGCTTGTTTTTATTTAAGATAGGAGGGTGTCTGCACTTGTCTTTTTTGAGAGGTAAGCAGATCTGGGGCATTTAAGCTCTGAATGAAGTTTTGAACCATATTGTGTCTGCCCTCCACCTTCCTAGTTTTGCTTTGCTCTGTGTTAATAGTAGAGCTCTTAGAGAAAGATCTTCCTGCAAGTACATATTATCAATAAAGATTTTTCAGTCTGTTTTTAATTTTTTCCTCTCTGAATTTGCTCTCTAGAAAAGTAAAGGATTTGCTTGAAATGAGGGAAAAAAGAGTGAAAAAAGAAAAAGAAGAAGAAAAAAGAAGAGAGAAATATCTTCTATAAGTTTTAGGGAAAAATAATTTGAATAATTTAAAATATCTCTATAGAATGGGCTGATTTGTACAAGACTCCTCTCTTCAAGAGCTCATTTTCATCTAAAAATATTTCAAGAGATGCTTCCTGTTTAGATCTAATTACTAAAGCAAAAAATTATGAACATTTTTATACTATGGATCATGATACTCTGTAGAGTTTAATGGCTGGTTCTTTTGTGCAGGTTTTTGAGTAACATTGTTGATTTTAAAATCATAGTTTTACTTTTGACTGTGGCTGCAAAAACACTTTTTCTCTATCAGTCTTGCATGGTCATATGGCCTTAATTCACCCCAAGTCCTAATGGAGGGAATGCATTGTGCACATGATACGTATTAACAAGTTATACTGTAGATTATGGAAGGATTTTAAGCCATGTGTGGCTTTTCTCTTCCCTCTCCTTTGCTTGCTGGCACCTTTCTAGTGTAGGATTTTCCTGTGTTAAAGAAGGTTGCTGGTTAGCTCCCTTTCTGCCAACAGCCTAAGCACAAGGGCTCTTTGCCCACAAAATCCCATGGCAGTCCCATGGATACTTCAGTAAGTAGCGTGCTTCTAATGTGCTTCTGGATTGTCTTCAGATGTAAAAATTCCCAGATCTGCTTCCATCCCAGTAAAAGGCAGCACGCCTTCCTTTATGTTATTGGCTCGTTATCTAAAACAGTCCCATGGTAATGACCCAGATGTTGGTTTTGGTTCTACCTTGTTTTCTGTTGTGATGTTTGCTATAATGGAAATCACACATTTCAGAACTTGAAGAAGAGAAAGGGAATCTGCATCAATCTTAATTTCTTTGTGCTTCAGTTGGTTTGTAGCCCTCTCACATTTGAATGTGCCATTAACAGCACAAGTAAAATCACAGGAACCAGTACAAATTACTAAGTTGAATTAGGATATTAGCCTGAATAAAACAGCACAGCAAATATATGCTAATGCAGTAAAGACATTAAAAATTATCTTTAATTTCTATTAGAGCAAAGCTGAGGTGTCACTATACTGGAATTTTTTCCTAATCCCTGCAGTTTTTACATGTGTAGTAAATTAATTGTCAAAGTACCTTGAGTGATGGCTTCATGTAAATTTTTTTTGGAGGGAGGGGAGCTGTTTTTCACAAAATGCTCAACCTATTCAACCTACTTAGTGAGGCTGAGATGATGCAATCTATCCTCAAATCTGTCACAACCATAGCTGTAGTCATTTAAAATAACCAATCCAATCATCCAGCTCTTGATTGTTTGATGTTCTTTCTGGCTTTACACTTTTGATTAAGAGGCTCAGCAAAGAGGTGAAGTTGCAGAATAGCAAAGGGTTCCTTGACCTAAAGAACTTGAAGTCAGCAGGTCACTTATAGTGACTGTGATTTATTGAACAATAAACACAGCCTCGCCAAATCTCTTTTCTTTCCTCACTGATCTATTTTTGCAGGCAACATACTCTTGTTCAGAGGACACATGCAGTGAACTTTCAGAAAAATTAATCAGCTTCAATGAAAAATAAAATGTACCTGTGATTCTGCCTAACCATAATCATGCATTTTAATAGATTGATTATCAGAAATTGAATAAACTAATAATAATAGTCTATGCTACTGAAGAATGCAATTGTTCTGTACTAAAAGAAAAACACAAGATCTCATTACTTTAAAAGTAAAACGCCAACAATGAATCTGTTCTGGAGAGAATCACATGAAATTTTGGTCAGAGTGTAAAGAGCATTTTTTCTTGCATAGATTTTTTTGCTTAGGTCTTGTGCCTAGTACTAAACCAAGGATTTGCAATGAGAAAAGAGAAACATGCCTTTTCAAGCAAAAATGTCTTGTGGGGTTTTCTTAGGATGGGGGCATAAAAAAGAAAATAAAGGAAAGGAGGGGAAAAATCAACAGGAAAAAATCCTGATTGCATGTGCAGTATTATTTGTGATGATTTTGAGAGTTGGCTTAAACAAATCACACATAACTGAAGATCTAAGCCAGATTTAAGCCATGATGGTTTTATACTTTTTGCCTATCATCTTTTTCTTAATAAGTGTTTCTAGTATCATATAGTCTTACTAATCTGTGTAACTCATCTGTGTGCACAGGTACACAGGCAGGCATTCACTCTCATTCTCTGTCTCCCTAATCTTTATTAATTTTTTCTTCTTTAAAGATTCACACTTTTCAGAGGTGAAAAAAAAAATGCAAAGGTAAGGGAATAAAGTGATGAAGTTGAGATTTGTATCAACAAGAAAGAAAATTTCTACCAGGAAATCTTGCTGTCTAACTTTAATAACCTTAACCAGAATATGTATATGTCACACATAATTTTTTCATTAAATTTACTTTTGAGATAAGTGTTTAATTTTTCCCTGGGTTCAGCAAACTGCATTTTGCCTTGCATTAAATCAAGGTAATCTTCCACATGATAGATCATCTGACTGTTCTTACACACGGTAGTACTTGGGACTTTTTGACAATCTTTACCCTGCATTTAAAATTAAATGCACCATAAAGGAATGAAAAATAATCTTCTCTTAACCAAAACCTTTCCAGAGGAGATGGATGACTGTTATTCTGCTCCAAGAGATTTCATCCAGCATATCCTGCCTTGGAAAGGGTGATTGCACCCTCACTGCTCAGCTGCCCTGCTCTGGGGGCTCCGCGAGCACTCTGTAACCTCTGATCTCTAATAGGGTGAAAAGCTGAATAGATTCTTTCCTAAATGTGGAACTTGCTGAGCAATTAAAAGCCCAAGAAGAGAAAGACCACATTCTGTATTCCATCCCAAACTAACCATGTTCAAAAAGGATGAATATATACAGATAAACAAAGAATGTCTTTAAATATCAATTGTCTAACAAATGACAATCATGTTTTCAGCAAGGAACCTCAGGGTTAGAAGCTCAAGCTTTGTGTTTATTTGTTTGCTTGCAATGGAGTTTTAAATGAGTACAGCCTGATGTCAAAAGCCAGTTACCCAGAGGCTGGCACCACATTTTGTCCAGGGGCTTTTTTTTTAATGTGCCCACACATGTCACTATAGATCTGCAGTGTCTGAGAGGAAAGGTACCCAACACCAGTTCTGGGACCATTTGTATGACATAATTTATGTTTTTAATGCTCTTCCATGGTACCATGGAAGGCAACACCCAAATGCTTAAAGCTGCTCGAAGTAAATTATTTCTTTCTACTACAGCTCAAAGTGCCAGAAGGCAGGAGAAATTTAAACACAACTAAGATCAACATTGTGAGTTTACTTGGCCTCCACATCTAGCAACACAGTCATGAATTCCTTAGGCTTTTTATGTGAGAATTTAAAAGGCCTTTTAGATTCAGCAAGTTTTCTATAACAATGCTTCTCTATATGGCTTATAATGTTGGAAATCCCAAGACTTGCACTGGCATTGTGTTTGATCAGAGGGGTCACTGTGTGACCAAGTACTTTCCCATTCAAGTGCTGTTCCACTGTTGACCACTGCAATGGTGGCAACATCAAAATACCAAAAGCAACAAGGAATGGTGTAATTTCAGTTCCCAGTCTGCTTCCTTCAGGTATTGTTCATGCTTAGTAGAAATAGTTTCTTTGTTCAAACACCAGATTTTTTGTTCTTGGAACTACTTACATAGGGTACCCCTGTTGGGTACAGACATGTCTAAGGGCCTTATGACTGATTTTGCAGTACTTAAAAACCCAGTATGCTCTAGAACAGGGACACTGTCATTAGCAGGAAAAATCTAGGCATCATTTTTAGTAAGGTCTCTCTTGATGTGACAAGGATTAGGAAAGATTCTTGTCACATTCATGGTGGCAAACACTTGACAAGTGAAGCACGCAGCCATCCAAACACTGATGGTTACTTTGCAGCCACTGAACTGCAAATCAATGCAATCTCTATTGCTGCACATCATATAACCAGAGGTGTTGTCCTCTGGTGTCTGTGGTAGCAGGCAGCTTTTGGATGGCCAGTAACACTGGTTTAATTCTATCAAAGAGCCCTTTATTATTGTAAGTACATGCAAACTGTTTTACCCCCAGTTGGACTACATTTTCCTCCTTAAAAAAGATTCTGTTGTTGAAGTTAGTGAAGCGTTTTTCCCAACTTGTGTGTTAAGCAATATGGAAAGTATTTCTCAAAGAGTCCACTATTGTTTGCTGTGAGTGACTTAGCCTCCTAAGGAAAGATAATGCCAGGCTTCTGGGCAGCATGAAGATTGCCTCAGCAGTACTGTCAATAAATATGACAGTAATGATTCTTCCCTTCTGCCCTGAAAAAGGGAAAAAATATTCCAAATAGAGATCAATCTTATGTTGCTGAAAGTTTGTAACTGCCTTAGGTAATGTTACCTCAATTTATGCTGGCCTACTGCTGTAAAGATCACAATTCTGACACTACTAGATCAGCATCACCTTGTTACCTACAAAATAGAGGTTTGTAAAAATTTCTGAAATCCTTTGTGCACCCCCTTTCCTCAGTCCCCTGCTCATTTACTGAGGTGCAAGAAAACTGAGCCATGGAGCTATTTTTGGTGATCACATCCCCAGGCTTCCTAAGGCCCTTGTGCAATGAAAAGGTTCAAACAACAGATACAGGAAAGCACAAAGATCATCCACCAGCATCCATTAATTTTGTTCACCCCAATGGCATTGACTTCACTCTCGGCTTCATGAGTCATCATTTATGATCTCAGTAATTTACTGCAGTGGGCATGAGATATACCACAAAATCAATGAAAACGAAGGCAAATTCAGAACTAAGATCAGGACCTGTAAGTCACTAATGTTCGAAAATGATGGAGTGAGAATTATTGCATGGATTCCTATCGGCCTTAACTGTCCATGGTATAACTTACCTGAGTGCAGCATGCACAGATTCTTTATTGTACAAGAATCAAGCTGCAGTCACTGCTGAACCACCTGGCCTCCTTAGCACTTAAAGATGTACTGCAAATCAATTATGAAAATAGAGTTTAGTCCATATTTATGGGCTGAATGTCCCTACTAGCCAGGCTCTAGGGGACATTCAGAACAGAAATACATTTCAGCTGCTCCTTTAAATAATTAGTTTTCTTCTGTGAAATCCTCTTGATAATGCTTGGTTCCCAGCAGATACGTCTGAATTCATCAACCTGTGGTACCACGAGTACAACGAAACACAGGGTAATACTGGTGCACTTAAATGTCTTCTATTCATGAAAAGTGTGACCAGAAAACAAAATTTCACTGTGCAAAGAAGGCACACCATCTCTATTGAATAATTTTACTTATCATTCCATAAGGCTATTCTCAAAAGACATTTGGACCTTATTCACTGCTTATATTTCTTTTTCAGATACATTTAATGGAATAAAGAAGATGTTCTCTACAAATATCATGTTAGAGTCACTTGCAAATATCTTTTAGAGCAAAGAAGGGATGAAATTAGGCAAATTTTGGATATGGTATAAGAAATGGAAATTCACCAGCCATGAGGCCAAGGAACAGTGTAGCTGCATCACTACAGTAGTATTTGTCCTTGCCAGGAAAGCTGTTCCCAAATAACCCCCCTCCCTTATAAGGTTACTTAGGAAGACAGGAGCAAAGGAATTAATTGAGAAGAAATTTCCTAGAATTTTACTGTTTCTTCTGCTGCTGAAACTGCACAAAGCACATTCAAACACTATCCACAGTGTGAAAGACCGGTCAGTCACCCTGTCCACCTAATCCCAAGGCCCAGTTGAGGACCTCCTAATAGAACAAAACATGCCAGCAAAGAGGACAAGGGGATGATGGTGAATCTGGTGCAAGAGAAATGCTTCTTTCAGAAAGAAAGAAAGTAAGAAATGGGAATCAGATTAAGAAATAGAAATGGAAATAGCTTAAAGAACATCTTTGAAAGGTGTAGGCAGTGGGCTGGAAGAAAGCTCTTCCATAGGTAGAAAGAGTGTACTGTTAGGAAATAATTTAAAAGCTAATATGATGGAAGAAATGTCTTAAAATCCAGTTCAAAGCCTTATTTAACTTAATAAAGCTTAAATAGTCCTTCAGGTTGTGTCAGGGAGAGGTGCACTGCATGGCACGTGCCACAGCTTTAGTTCCATTTTTGATCTGGATCAGGGATGTGGCAGGATTGTGCAGAGGCAGAAAACCTAAAAGAAGGGGTTGAAGTAGGAAAAAGGGTCTCCAGGTTATATTGAGCCTTACCAGTAAAAGGGCTTTGTTGATTCTTCCCCTGCCATGCCAGAGGATATTAGGGAAAACAAATCCAAATCAAAAGTAACATAAGCACAGTACCTTAAGAAACAAACTCTTTTCTCTTTAATAATTTGGATTCGCTACAGAAGCTAATTGGATCCTTAAACCTGTTGTATTCTAAATTAAAAAAAAAAAAAAAAAGAAAATAGGAAAAAACTGAAAAGCAAGCCCAGAGTCAAACAGTTATCAAAAGGCATAGGACAAAAGGAACTTTTGTCAGCTGTCAATTTCCCTTGCAGTTCCTCTTTCATGAACAAGGTAAATTCCACTGACTTCGTTGAGATTTCATGTTTTCAGAGTTACACTGCTGTACTCATTTGTCTGTAAGACAATAACATTTCCTGACTTGGGGCCTTAAGTCCACCTTAGAAAGCCATCCACATGCTTCACAAAGTCACTGTGATAACCCCAACAGCAAAATTAGACAGGCTCATAACGCCACAGAACTCTGAGGGATGCTTCGATTTATATTCTGTGCCCTAACTCTAAGATCTTTATCCAGTATTTTGAGATTATTAGAGGATTTTCATAAAGGAAAATATGTATTTGGCAAAATCACAATGAAAACTATCCTTTCGCCTTCATTGAAAGTTACTTTTCATAGGAATTATCTTGCTGCAGAAACAAAGAAAAAATAGAGAAAAGTACTCTTGTAATATTTTTCTTCCAAGTTCTGATTAAAAAAAAAAAA
>VWZP01003533.1:227976-294934 GCA_013396995.1 Dicaeum eximium | reverse complement strand
AAAAAAAAAAAAAGATAAAAGGGAGTGGAAACAAATTATAATCAATATGTTTCATTTTGTACTGCAGAAAGGAAAATGACTGTTAAGAGCCTATGCATAACCTTAAGCAATACCAGATGTGGTACAGAGAGAAGTATTAACTACTACTCACAGTTTGGAGTTTCTTTCAAGACAGTTAGGAACAGGTAAATTTGGTGTGTGGAAGTGTTACGCCAGAAGGAGCCAGTTAATGAAGCAGAGTCAGACCTGTCAAAAAGCAAATACAATATGGGGCTCATGCAATTTGTAAAGCATTATGTTAAACCTTGGACTGGCAGTTCAGAACAAGAGGAAAGGAGAGGTTATTTTTCTCAGTTTTAACCCAGAAAAAGGGAAGTTTAATACAGTTCTGTGAGGATATGATATAATCACCTTCTCAGCCCCAATCAGCCCAGCAGTGTGCTCTTTTGTGACCCATCCATTTGCCAGGCAGGATCTAGAGGGCTGAGACTGCAAACTCCACACGTGAAAAGCAGGGAGAAAAAATGCAGTGAGTGCAACCAGTCTCCCTAAGGGATTTTTACCACCTACAGCCCCCCTTTCTGGGCAGACACTGTGAGAGCTTCCCCCAAGTGCATTCCCATGTGACCTAGAAACCATCAAGACAGAAGGATCTGCAGACATTTTGGAGGTTCTTTTAAGTGTTTTGGTTCTTTGGGGTTTTTTCCTTTTTTTCTTTTTTTTTTTTTCAGTTTGTGAGATGTGAAAGATGCTGCTGTGTTACAGTTGTAATCTTGGTTTGGACAGTGGTCATGTGTGATTGTATATTCTGAAGGACTGGAAAGTGCTACTGCAGTGCAAATACTAAATTACAGCATCTATTGTGATGCATTATTCACAGGTCATGTAGTAGTCCCTCGTTCTCACCCAGGTGGAAATCAGCTCAGACAGTGGTTAACAGATTCTTCAGATCTGTCTGGAGCATGGGTTATCACAAAAATAAATAGCCATGCAAATCTTCTCCTGTACCAAGGTATACAGAGGACTGCTGGACAACTGTGTAAATTCTAGTGTGTTTCATCCAGACAAAATAAAACAGCAACAACCAAAAATAAAAATCCAAATCAAGCTCTTCTCTTAAATAGCAGACTTCTATGGACAAACTTTCCCCTTTTCACTAGTTCTAGATTGTGTTATGAAGTCTACAAAAACAGACTCTAGGGAACCATCCTTCACAGACAGGCAGCCAAGCTAAATGAGGAAAGGTTTTTGCCAGCTGCAATTTTTCCTGATCTGTGATCTGTGCAATATATTCTAAAAAGCCAAAAATATCCACATACTCTCAGAGGATAGGTCAGATCTAGATGGAAGGCCAAGAAAACTCCGCAAATTTCAGCTTCAGAGCTAGCCAAAATAGAGGAGTTCAAGCTTACTAGATCTCCAGCTTTAACATTTGATTTCTTCAAAGGCCCCTTCTGCAGCCCTCTCATCTTTCCCTCTCTCCCATCCTGAGTGAACCACTGCAGTCTCCCTCTGTTTTTAACAAAAGGCAACCAAGATCAGGAAAGCCTCTAACAGTGTCTGGGCATAGAAAGGAATGTGAAACAGCACAATAATGCAGAGTAACTCAACAAAATTAGAGTAAATTAAATACGGCTAGAGAACAGCTTGTAAAACTTGCTAAATGACCTTCTGTAGGACAGCAGTGAGTGAGCACTTCTGTTCCAGTCCCAGGGCTTTACTCAACCTTACTGGAGGTACAGCCTCAGAGAGCTGCACCAACTGTGGACTTGGCTGTACATGCAAATCCTTTTAAAGGCTCCTCTCATTTTTCCTCTGTAATTTAAAAAATGCACCCCAGTGCATTTTAATACTGTTGCAGTAGGTCAGCAGCCCAGCAAAACACACAGAATCCCACTAAATGTAATGAATTGGAGTCATCATTCCCTTCATATATATTTGTGACAAGCCTGTATTTGTGTGGTCCCGCTTCTAGTCAGAGGAAAGTACTAAATAATTTCTGTGTATTCACATAACTTCACCACTGCCAGAACTTGTTTACCCATTGACCACTCCCAGCATGTTACGTAGGCTGTATTTCTTTCAAAAGGTTCATTTCCTATCTTTTACCTCATGTCTACATTTGAGAAGTGATTATTCTAAATCATGTCACTGAAGTTGTTATCATCCTCTCACTTCTCTATGATTTTATTTTAAAAAAATTTGGAGATCCTTATACAGGAAATCATATCTAAATGCTATTCAAGATATTCAGCCTGAATCCTGCGGTCCTCATTCAATCTTTTTCCTGGCACAGCTTTTACTGAGGTCAATGGGCTTATAGCCTGAATAAAGACTAAAAGCTGTGAGATGAGGCCCACTGGGCAAAATTACCAGAGATGGACAAATTAGTTTGGATAGACTAGCACTGAAAAAAAATGTGCTCAAATGCTAGACTGAGCTGAAGCCAGTCCTCTGCATTTAGCTGTGTGTATAACTTTTGTGAATATTCATATTCACAGCTTGGGTCCCTACATCCTGGCCTCCAGAATGTGTGAATTGCTACAGCCGTCCTTTCTTCCTGCCATGGAGGCCCCATGGCAGGAGAAGGCTTCCTCCCCAAAGGAGTTCAGCTCAGTAGACATGAACAAGGCAGCTCTTACTGCAGGGCTTTGGGCTGGTCTTCCCCCTGCAAAAATGTTGTTTTAGAGAGCCCTAAAAAAACCCATCTGTCTGGATCCCTCTTAAAGAGTGATTGAACTACACCTCTCTTAACGTGGCTGCTGCGCTTGCTCTCTTCCATGTTCACACAGTTCTGCCACACCCCTAAAGATTCCAAGGCTGTCTGGGGAGGTCTCTTCATGCCTCTGCAGCTTGCAGCCTGAAGCAGAAAATTTGCTTTCTTCCTGGTCAGGGTACAGGAGGGAGCTCTTCCCTCCACAGCCAGGGCACAGTTGTCTTGAAGCACCACCAGCTCGTGCCAGCGTGAGGTGTCAAGAGATTTTGACTGGCTAGAACAGCATGTGCACACTGCTTTGTCTTTCATGATTGTCACTTGTCTATTGAAGAGGACATGTCTCTGCCTGCACATGCTTGTCTTAACCTAGAATGGAGGGTTGGACACTAAAGCCTTTATGCGTGTACTCACCTTTGCACCCAGGAGTGGAGGTGAGACTACAAAATCCTTCTGCTGCTGGCAGGACCTCCAAGACAGCCAGATCTCTTCACAAAAAACTAGGAAACTCAGATGAAGTCTGGTTGTTGTGAAAAGTCCATTTTGTGACCAAAACGTTTGGGAAGGATATAGAAAAACATAAGACCTGTGAATATTTAGAAAATCAGAATACACCACAGCCTGACTTTTACCATTTTACTAAATGTTACACTACTCCTTCTGTGGACTCTATAGGCAGCACAAAGACAGCCAGGGTTAATTCTCATACTCTCTTGGGGGTGTAAAAGAACATCAGACCGTTTATGTAATTTCTAGTTGGAAAAATTTCCTTTAAAAGTCTGATTTTGTGGTTGAGTGACTGGGAAACATCTATTAGTATTTTTGAAAATATTGGAGACAAGCACCATAACTTTGATTTTCAGATATTGCAGATCTCTGGTGATAAAATTTAAAAATAAATAATGAAGCATCTCCTCCAGATTATTTAAACTGCAAAGGCAAAGGTACCTGCTATATATTAACACTGTCAGCCACCTAGGCATTACAGTGGATTTTTAATGTGTTTCATCAAAACACTTAAAGGCACTTTTTAAAATATATGACCCACTAAATAAAAAAACATAGGACGTAATCTTCAAGCACACTGATTAATGCAAAATTGACTTGAGCAAATGCAGCTTATGGCCATAGTCCAGGAAGCTCTCTTGATGCTAAAGAGTTTCATACAATAGTTTTCCATTTTCAAAATCACATCAATTTTTACTTACAACATTTTGAAAACAGGTACAGCAACTTTCAATCAACTGTCTAGCAATAATTTAAAATCCCTTACTATTAAATTGTAAAAGTTTGAGTCATGGGAATAGGACAATGGTGTAGAGAACTGATTTCCTGACTGTCTCCAACTCAGGGCTGTCAACTCCTCTGCAGTATTGCCTGTACAGAGATAGAGATGGAGTGAATGAAATTATTCACTATGAATAAGTTATGTGGTTAATTTTTCTCTCTTTCTTTTTTTTCTGTGTTTCTGATTTCTTCAGATATTCTTGTGACAGATAGACTCAAAAGATTTATGCTGTCAAAACTCAAAGGATTTGTACTGAAATACCCATGTGTCAACAAATGCTAAATGAGTATATTACACTAATCAAATTGTATGAAAGGCTCTCTGCTTTACCTAAGCAGCACCACCCTGGGGAAAATAGGTGTAATTCTTTTCTATCATGATTTTCTGTAGTAATATTTGATTGTCAACAATTAAAAGCAGACACTCAACCTCTGGGTATAACACAAGCTGGCATGAACACTGCCTTTCTCCCAAGAAGAAAGATTTAAGTTTAAAAAAAGAGCTTAACCAGCATACAAACATTGGGAAAACATAGATAAATATTTCCTGAATGCTGCCTTCATGCAATATGATAGTCACAATGCAGGCACCCTGTGCCCCGTGCTGGGGCTTCAGGCTCAGCAGTGAAAACACAGCAGCTCTGCAGGCTGCAACACGAGGCAAGGTGGGGCTCAGCCAGGGCTGTCAACTGGACAACTGGCTTCTGCTTTCCACCTGTGAAAGGAAAATTAACTGAAATGGAAAAATACAGCACCGGCTCCGTGTATTGGCTGGAGCATCTTGTGACAATGCTGCCGCAAGCGCTTCACAGAAAGAATGCTTTCCTTGCAGAGACAGCAAGAAGGTCATTCAGTGTGTGCCATTCTCACAATGCTCTTTCAAGAAACTTTAAAAATGGTAGAGGAGCTGGAATTTACATATTTCTCCCCGCCTGATCTCGCATTCTTCCTCAGCTTTGGACGATGCAGAGGACTGAAGATGACATCTCTCCCTCACAGCTTCTAAGAAGTCGTGGCTGCCTGGTGACCTGCTGGTAGAAATCAGAGATAGGCAACATGGAGGTGTTATTTGAGGCACCTCACCCATAAGTGGATCAAAAAGCATTAAAGGTCTCATGAAAGCACTCACCACATAGAAAGAAAAGAAAAACAGGAAATGAAAAGAGAAGCAGAGAAAATAAAAGTTCAGATGAAGTTTTCAGGGTTCCAGCACCAATATTCTTTTTATAAGACAAAAAATGTTTGAGAGCTTTTTTTATGAAAAGGAAAGACTGTTTTATTGACTGATGAAAGCTTTATGATAGCTCTATGATCTGGTCTACAATTTCTAAATTGTTCCTAAACTTTTCCCTTCAGAAAGTCTCGGATGGCAGCCTGGGGAACTCAGCCTCTAAGGCTAACAACATCCCAGCCACCACCATCCTTCTGAAACAGGGGCTGTGGTGTGAGCACAGCTGTGTCTTGCTCATTCAACCTGTACTAAGCACATAGCATAGGAAAAGGTGTGGGCAGTGAGATGCTCAGTGAGGCCTTTGCCAAACAGAAATGATGCTCCTCTTGGTAAGTGGAATTGTTGCAAGGCTGCTGAAGGGTTTGGTTTGCCAGCAATCTGTTTCCCATGCAAGGAAAGAGACTCACATTTTTCTCATGTTTTCTATGTGAGGAAAGTTGGAAAAAGTTGGAGCCAGGGCAGGTGAACCCTTCTAAAATGAGGTTTGCACTGAGGCTTAAAAATAATACAATCATAGAGCATCCTGAGTTGAAACAGACCCATGAGTATCATCAAAATTCAGCTCCTGGCCCTGCATAGGACAACCCCAAGAATCACACCATGTGACCAAGAATGTTGTCCAAATTCTTCTTGAGCTCTGTCAGGCTGGTGCTGTGACCACTTCCCTGGAGACCCTGTTCAGTGCCCAACCAACCTCTTAAGAATGTTTTAATGGTTAAGAATGTTTTTCTAATACCCAGCCTTGAACTTCTCCTGGCAGGACTTCAGGCCACTTCCTTGTGTCTTCTTGCTGCCACCACAAGGAAGAAATCAGTGCCTGCCTCTCCTCTTCCCCTCACCAGGAAGCTGTAACTGCAGTGAGGTCTCCCCTCAATCTCCTCCTCTCCAGGCTGAACAGACCAAGTGACCTCAGCCACTCCTCACATGGCTTCCCTTCCAAACCCTTCACCTTCCTCATGGCCTCCTTTGGACACTCTCTAACAGCTCAATGTCTTTTTGTGTTGTGGCACCCAAAGCTGCACACAATACTGAACATGAGGCCATGGTAGTGCACAGCAGAGCAGGACAATCACCTCTTTCAGGTATTTTTGCTCAACTACCAGAATAATCTTCTCTGTAATTTTACCAGCAACTGGAGTGAGACTGACAGGTCTGTAGTTACCAGGGTCACTGCTCTAGAAACAGCTAACACTCTCCATGCCCAAAGCAACATATGTCCAGTTGGGAACAATCAGAGCCATTATCTTTTGAAACACAATCTGTGGCTATTTAAGCATTTTTGAGAATGTAGCTGGCTACTTTAAAACTGATGGAAGTGCCTTATATGCAAGCAACACGTACACTGGGAGTGTAGCAGCCTACAGGGTTGCCCTGTATGGGGACCAGGAAAGCTTTAAAACCTCAGCTTTAAGTCTGTAAGGAAGAACTTGCCCTCACTGGGTCAGACTTTTCAAAAAACGTGCTGTAAGTATGTATTATACTTCACAATGATTCACAGCTGCCTCTGGCAGTCACTGAAATAGACTGGAAGAACAATCTTGACTATCACAGCCCAAGTAGGGGGGAGGAACCCGGGGTCATTCTATCAAAACCCCTTTCTCAGCTGTGCTTGATCAAGACCTGAACACTGGAGTTGAGGAAAGAGCTACAAAGCTCCTCTTTGCACAAAATGTGTTGTTTAGATCCCCTCACTGCCCTGATACGTGAACAATTCCAAAAAAAATGGCATGGAGGCTTCTACATCAGAAAATGTGAGGGGGAGAGAAGGTGAAGATAGTATATCTTTTTTCATTATACACTGATAAGTTTCCAGTCCATGGGAAACCATCAGGATATTATTTTGTGCATGTGTGGTGTGAGAATGAAGACATCTTTCTTCACAATGAAAATGCTTTTTTTTCTGTACTGGCACAGTAATAGATGTGTCCTCCAATTTACCCCAGTGCTGTAAGCTTTTCCTCTGGTGATTTGTGTGTTCTTCTGGGTTTTGAACTTATGAAAAACTGGTAATGTTGTGCATATTCTACTCATTATTTTATACAGGGAGGTTAATGAGTGTATGCAACATGATAACTATGGCAGAGGAACTTTGTGGGCAGTTGCCAGCTCAAACACCAGTTGATCCAGACCAAATAAAGTTGTTCTGTAGCATCTTGAATTATACAATGCACTTAGGGAGAAAAAAAAAAAAAAAAAAAACGAATTTCCTTGCAGAAAGGAGTTTACAAAGGGTGTGAGATTTCTGGGAGCCATTGGGCACCCCTAGGCCCCAGGCTGATGCCTGGGTGCTGAAGCACAGCACAGATGAAGACTGAAAACTTGAGAGCGATAGAGTGCTTGGGTCCAAAGCTGCAGCCACTGAGGATACTTCTTGCTTCCTCCATCTCCACTGAGCAGGGAAGTGGTGGGCTTGTGCTGTGGAAAAAGGTCAGGGCTGTCTTTCTGCCTCCCTGCTGTGCATGCACAGCACTGGGCTCTGAGCACTGCTTTTGGCTCCTCGGGGTTCAGTGCGGAGAGCAGTTTTCAGCTAGTCAAGAGATTAGGTTTTTCCCCCAAGGTCATTATTACCTTTCATCCAATAAACCAGTTTTCATTTCAATGTAGAACTACAAACATGAATTAAACTCTTTGATACAGCTTGGTAAGTGCACGGGATGGTTCTTATGCTTAAGATAGCAGTCTTGAAACTCTCTCTAAACGTGGCTTGGACTGCTGCTGAGACACCCTTATGTTCATTATTTCAATGGGGAAAAATGAGCTGGAAGTAGCTAAACTTATATAATGTTTTTCTTTCCTTCCCCTGCCCCCATTCCCTCCAAACCTTACATTCTTTTGTGTTGTTCAAGTTCCCCAGTGCTTTATATGAGGATTCAGAAGTCTGGTTCTCTGGAAACAATTGTTATGTCAGCTGACATTAACACAGCAAGCACTTTAACTATTTTTCCAACATATCCATCAAATTCAATGGCCAAAGCATTAATTCTCATTAAGCTTCAACAGAGTTTCTCATTTTCCTTTAATTCTGTCACCATACTGCCTCCATGCAAGACTGCTTTACAAATATATCCAGTCATTTAACAAAAAGAACTTTGGGAAGCTTTATTTTCAGTGACTTTATGCCCATATATTTGTGAGTGTTCAAGGCCATTTATGACCCAAATTTGAGCCCCTCCTGTTCTAAGTTTTAAAAAAAGCATATATGTTTTAAATCAGCCAAAAAAAGTGAAATTATATACTGTTGTTACTAGCTTGGAAACTAGGCATAGCCCTTCAGAATTATCAGAAAACATGAAGGAAAAATAGAGATTAACTCAGCTGCTGAAACATGGATCAAAACTTTCTTGTTGCCTACAAGGGCGAGGATTATCCCTAAAGATTCATCAGCTGCTTTCGGGAGTCTCAGTTTTGGTTTTGTGCTCACCGGGCAAAAGAAGATGTTGTTCAAGGATGTTGAGCAAGTTCATTGTCCAAGAGAATACAAAAGATGGAATGTTACTCTTTTTTTAGCCGTTATTAAACAGTTTTAGATATGTATCTCTTAATAATGAAGATGGGCCACTCCAATGTTTTGGAGTTGTAACTGGGCTGGTCTAAGGCCATGACCTGTATGAAAACCTATCCACTAATAAATAATGGATACCCACTCTAAGATATTGTAGTTTCACAGTGGGGAGAGGATAAAAAAAAATACTAATAATATCTTAGCTATTAGTATAACAAATGATAAATGTTCCCATTTTAGAACTATAATGCAGTAAATGTATTAAGCAGAGTCTATGTTTTCTTTTTAAATGAAGCATGCAGCCCCATCCCACTCACCAAACCACATTTTTACTTTCAAATATCACCCAAAAATGTGTGTAAGCACCATGGCTGGAGAAGTAAGATGCTGGTCCTGCCCCTAGTGAGAAGAATCACGACAGATTAACTCCCATGTCCTTTCAGGGTGTGCTGAAAATTTATAAAATAAATTCCCACCAACATTAAGAGAGGTTAGTATAGGCAATTGACCTTGTAAATCAAGATTAGACTAGGCCCTATAATGTATAATATTTTGAGGTATTTATCACCTTGCTGAGGCAGACAGGAATCGAGCATGTAAATCGTTGTAATGGTAACAGTAATTCTACATCCCCGTGCCTGCACATCAGGGAGAGTGCCCCCAGGGCTGCAGGGAGGGGTTTCCCTCTGCACCCCCTCACGTAGCCCCAGCAGGGCTCAGACCCAGGGCTGATGGTCCACAGAGACCAACACAAACAGGACAAAGCTGCACACTGAATTGCATCCTCTTTCTCATTACTTCTGCAAGCGCATCTCTAATTCTCTGTGCCTTTTGATCTGCTCACCAGTTTTCTCCAGATTTCTTCCCAGCTCTGCAGGATTTTCTCTCCTAAGGAGAAGGTATATTTAGGTTATTCTCAGTTCAATCCCATATCATGATAGAAAAATGACATGAGCCATGGCTGAATATATATTCAAAAAATTTCAAAACATTTGAAGTGGGATAAAATAAATAATCCTGAGGCAAATGACATGTTGAAGTCTCCAATTCTTCTAATACATTCCAGAAATGCACATGACTTTAAGAATACATTGCAACCTTCAGATAATTGTTAATGCATGTAAGTGTTTTGCAGGAAAAACGACATTTTGTGTTATCTGCAAAAAGCCCTTTTGAGTAAGAGTCCATATCTCCAGGTATTTCTTTTAAAGGGGAACAGTTTAATAAAAATAACAAAGCTAGAAACCAAGAACATTAACTTTCACTTTGCCTAGCTACATGCTAGTACTCTTGCTGTAATTATAACACAGAGGTCATTCCAAAGGAATTACCAGCCTTCAAATGATATGAGACAATTATTCTCCAGGGAGTCGGACAAATTCGTAAGACAAATACAGTTGAAATTTCAGACATCAATCTCTTTTTTAACATAGCATGGGAACAAGGGAGCTGTGAAATGTAATTTTACCCTAAGGCCCAACAAATGATCGCATTAAAATGATTTAAAAAAAATACTTCACATCTATTATACCTCAGAAGTGAATGCAGTGTTAGATTTTTCTAAGGCTTCCTGTGAATAGCAGTGTTTAATAGAATCAGTAAAAAGCCCTTTAGAGATGCCCATGTTTTTGGCTGTCACAGAAGGCAGCCCCACATGCGGCGCTGGGGACAGCCTGATGCCACCAGCCAGCTTCCACTCCCCAGGCACCCCTGGCTGGGGGGCTCACCCTGGACCCTGCCACCTCCCAGCTGACACCTACTCCTTGGGGTAGCTCTGCACAAGGGGGGATTCCCCAAAGCAGCTCTTTTTATCCTGCCCAAATGCTCCCCAAGCAGGAGGAAGCTGAGCCAGTCTCACGCACACCTGTGGGAAGAAGCTGCGCTGGATGGGAGCCTCACTTCCCCAGTACTGACAATCACAAGTAGAAATTTAAAGGGAAAAGTACTTACAGCCACCTCAAAATCACCTTGAAGAGCTTTCAGTGATCACCCATCATGGATACCCAGTAATGGTGAGCATTGCCTGGGAGTGCAGGAGGGGTGATAGAAATCCAAAAGGTGGCAGCTGTGGATCCACTGCTTGTTTGTACTTCAGTCCATCAGATTTACATCACTTCCCACGAGCTTGGCTTATCTGGAACCCCATATGACTTGAGCCCACCTAGAAGATAAATTTGGGACGGGTAGCACTTCCAATATTCGTGTGCAGAAAGCAGCAAACCCTTCAATTCCTGCTTGCATGGAGTCACTTGAGCCATCTTCTGCATCTGCACAGGGCCGACCATGCCAGCATCGATCTGGGGGCTGCTTATGTGAGCTGGGCAGGATTTAGCCCAGTGTGTGTGCCACAGTCAAAGTGTTGAAGTGGAAAATGGACATTAAGGAAGTGCTCTTTGGCTAGGGTTTGATTTAGAGAAACCTGTAACAATCTCATTCTTCAGGTAAGTGCATTTCTCCAACTGCTATTACTCAAGAAAACAGGCTCCTTAGAAATCTTTACAGCCGACACATTGCAATGTGGCCTTGCACAACTTGGCAGTGAAGCTCTGCATGTTTTTATTGTATTTAAATAGCACCATTAGTTTTATTCATATGAGGAACCTAAGCTTCAGTGACATTCTAGCACTGCACATGCACTGAGTCCATGTGTGTTCTTGTAGGTGCAGAGTTCCCGAGGACCAGAGGAAAGAAGAGGAATGTGAGGAAGAGCACATTAGTTTGTGCACACACAAACGTGCATGAGTTTTTTTCCAAGGATGTATTCCTGTTCCTGTGACACTACGGTCAACAGCTGCCTGAATTATCCTATTAGGCACAGCCCCTGCAAATATTTGTGAAAGAATGCTTCCCAAATGGAAGCTGACAAATTAATGAGAAATGCAAACCTGTCCTGGAATAAATGACTGCAAAAGTAGATCAGCACCTGTCTGTTTGATGGGGATGGTTGACAGGAGAGTTGTGATGAGCTTCTGTGGTATTTAGGGTGAGGAAAGTGATCAAAACTTCACATTTCCATATACCAGACCAAAACATTTCATTCTACTCTCACAACAGTTTTCTAAGGTAAACTTTCCCAAGAGATATCGTGAATTGTAGGGAAAAAATCAGGAAACTGGTATGATGAGTGATAGACATCTCAAAGCTGCCATATGATGTCTCACCAGCAAACACTTAGTCCACCTTATTGTGGGAACACTTTGAGTGTCTCGGCAAGTTCCCAGAAGAATACAAAGTTATGAGTCCCTTATGCTACATAGTTTCCTAAGTTAGCTTTAAACTAACACGGTATTGTATTATTAGTCAGGCAAAAATGAAGGGAGTAACACACGCCAGTAAAAAAAAAGAAAAAAATCCAGACATGCATATACATATTTCATACATACATATATCTTCTGTTTGATTTAAATTGCCCTTACCCCATGACACAGGTGGCAAATCATTCATCATTTGCCTCCTGTCTGCATTTTATTTTAAGGGCACAGAAAGTCCAATGTGCTGCCAGTACGGTCAGTAGCCTTGAGAGCTGGGAACAAAGGGATCACCTCTTGCCCATGAGAAGGACCAAATGAAAAGTGAATGTTGCTGTATGGCAACAGCAGAACGCGTGGAAACACAAGAGTGAGGTGTCACATGAGGCCCACAGATGATAAAACAAAATTGTGTGATGATTTCTTTTTATCAAATCAAAAACTAAGTTAAACTAGTTAATCTCACTAGGTTCTCTTGCCTGTGACAAGTAAACAGCAAGACCTAAGTAAAAATCGTTCATGCCTCCTTGCTGCTGGTCAGGAGGAATGTGGGTGACATCTTTGCTCTTCACTCTTTCCATATCCATCTGATTCCTAAAGTGTGTCTCCATTGCACACTCTCATTTGTTTCCATCGCCTTTTGCTCTATTCACATGAAATACTTGTTTGGGATTGGGGGAGGGGAATTACCTGAAAGCACTGGAAACACCAGTCTTAAAACAGTCAGAGCCACATATGTCCATAAGGACTCCAGAATTCAATAGAAAGCAAAGCCGTTTAAACAAACAGATTTTATTATTTATTCTTATAGAAAAAGAGGAAAAACTAAAAAAAAAAAAATATTGAAAGACTGATTTCATTGTAAATCAGTACAAACAGATTCAAAAACTGCTGTACTTGGATTGAGGGTGTATCTAACCCATAGTCAACCCAAGAGTTTAATTTTCAAATCTTGGCTTTTAACATCGGAGGCATGAGATCAAGCCAAGATACACTGCCAATAAAAGGCTGGAGCTCAAAGCCAGTGTTGAATTACAGAGCCCAGAAGGTTTACGGAAGTGTTTAGTGAAAATTGTTTGCAAATGGGTTTAGAAAAATTTTCTCCCTCCTCCTGGCTGCTTCAGTATCTGGCCCTGTCAGACTTACTGAAGAGTTCTCTTCCCATCAGCCTGGCAGGGATACACAGGGTCTGCATGTGGGCAGGCAGGATGCTTAGTGCCTAAACCCATGTCCTCAAACTAAGCTAGAGAATGTTTCTGGAAGATATGGTTAAGTCAAAGCAAGTGCTCTCCAGCCAAAGGGACCACTGGGCCCTATCCAAGTATAGCTAGATTAAATAGAAAGCCCCCTGATAAACAAAAATGAGGTTGCATGATCTAATGGTCCCTTCTGAACTGAAATATTCCACCAAAACTGGAGTATTTAGGACAATTTTTTTCCCATTTATCTGATGCATTGTTAATTGGAATAGTTCTACAAGGCATAGGAATAAACTATGAATGCAGAATTTTGCCCTAAGCAAAGAAGATTTGTATTTGATTTCACAACTTTGTTCTTGTACCTGATATCCATTTAAAAAAAAATTCATGGGGCCTGCAGGAATTGTGCTAATCAATGGACATAAATTTATACTTTTAAATTTATACTTTGTTGTCCCTGTACCCAGTGCAGTCATCACATACATCAGGATTTGCACGGAAATGGTTCTGACAGTACCTCTGCTCTAGAAGAGCCATGGAATGAGGTTGCTACTGTTAAATCCACTGTCCCAGTTCTTTTTAGGGCAGATGAGAATACAGATACACAGCAAGGTGAGCAGCTCCTAGGGTTCACAGGGAAACATATTCTCATCTCATTGAGATGCAATGATTTCTATTCCCTTGGTCAGTAGTTCAGGAAGATGCCTTTTAATAAAACTAAATACATTTGGTTTGCATCTACAGATTCATGATTGCTGCCCTCTGGTTTCTAGTGAGTTTTTTACTCTGTTTTGTTGTTGTTCTATTATTTTGTTTATTTTGGTTGTGTGTGGGTTTTGTCACCTGGAATTTTGGTTTTGGGATTCCTTGCTCTCTTTATATTTACTGAGCTCATGTATTTAACTTAAACTTGGAGCAATACACTAAAAAAACCCAACCTACTCCTGCCCTCTAATGAAAGCCCCAAGTTTGGTGCTGTGTCTAACATTGATAAGAGGCCATTTATTGTGCTGCAAAGACCTTATTAACCATGGATGAGGTAGCTTCTGCCAAAAGTCCTTAGGGAATCTCTCAGAAATGCTGCCATAGCTCAGATCAAGGGTTATCTATAAGAATTTCTTAAAATAACTCTGGGGACTCTGAAATGATCAGCTGGTTGAGGAGGTATTATTGTTTACTGTTTATTCCTCCATATTTGTTCTGCTAGGACTCTTAAGCTCCCATTTGTTTTTCAACATTAATTCCCCAGGATCCAAATTAATAGAGTAGGACGTTGCTGTACTAATAAAGCAATAGGATTTCTAGGTTTCACCTATTAAAGGTCCCAGACATGCAAAATTCATTCTTATTTGTATCCTTGGAAAAGTATAGGGAGATGTGTTTCAAGCAGTCTGCCAGTGTGAGTTACCAGGGTCTGATCTGATTCCTTCGCCATTTTTTCTGAAATTCTCCACTTGGCGCCAAATGAGCAGGGAGTGTCTGAGTTACAGATATTTGTACTTAACCCAGACAAAGTGCTACCTAGGCTGGTAGCATGGAACAATCAGCCTGGCATCTGTCATCAGCCCAGTCTGCATTACTTTGAGGGATGGAAACCACTGAAGACTTTGTTTCGTTCTTAGCCAGGTGTGCAAAACGGGTTCTGTAAATTCTGTGGTGTTCACCCAAGGCATCATGGAAGTATCTTGGGCTTTTCACACTGACCACAATCTAAAGGGTCCTCCTAGGAACTCAAGCAAGAGTTTGGAGGGATGAGAGCTGAGCACAAGAGCTGCAGACTTCTGCTGCACTCCAAGGAAAGTCATATGCCTACTAAATCTCACTGTTCTGTCACAGAAAAATACATCAGAGAGGAACTGTGCACTATCAGTACAAAGCAACAGTAGCAGGCTTTGAAAACCAAACATCACCTGGAGCCACAATGCCTAAATACATCCTGGTGATCACTGTGTGGTGGCACCAGTCTCACCACATCCTTCCCCTTGCCTGTGTGACACTCAGATCACTCTGGCAGCAGGCTCAGCCTTTGCTCTGAGTCTTTACAAAGATGCAAAGAAGTAAAAACTATTCATGTACTTCTCCAGGAAACCAGTCCTCACTGAAGAGGAGAAACCCAAGAGAACTCTTCCAAGTGAGTAATCAATGCTGAGCTGTGCCAGGCAATCTCTTAAGCTAAAACCTTTTAGTCCAACAAAGAGTAAATGAGACTGTCCCAGCAACACTCCATATGTTTAAAGCCAGCTGTGCACCTAAGAACTTTCCTAAATAATGGATCTGATGGAGGCTGATACGAATGGTTGAAAGAGCCACACATTGATCACAAGCATGTCCTGCTAATGCAGTATTTCTTCTCTCCTTGAGTAAAGGAATGTTTGTTATTAAATGAAAGTTATGTTTAAACTTCAGTGATGGGCTGAGCAGCTGCCTGCTGTTTTACACTGGAAAACACATTGCATGCTTACCTGCAGCACGGTTCTCTCTAATTGATTTTTTCCTAAAGGTATTTCCCACTACTCCACCTCCTTCCTTTGCTCTGATTAACAATCGTAGCATGATCTCATCAGGCCTCGACAAGTATTGATGGGCCACAGTATCATGAGGCTAATAAAGTGTGTTACTCAGTATTTTCTGGTGACACGTAAAAACTCCCTTATGAAAGACACAGGAGACAGAATATGATATAAATGCTTTTTTAGTAACAGCAGATTTCTGTGGACTGTACAGTGCTGGGCACAAGCACATTTTTAAATAGAGCTCTATGAGGCAGCACTGCCCAATCACGTGATGGGAGTGAGGGTAATAGCGACCCTTTGATGCAGCCAGGACAGAGGACATGAGGTCAGGCAGGACCCAGAGGACTTTGTGGGGAAGCAAAACCCCCAGGCACCCTCCCTGAGTGCTGCCCCAGCACCTGAGCAAAGCCTCTGAGGACACCAAATCTCTGTGATGTTGTGTGCAGGACCTCCACTTGTGCTCCTGTTTTGTTTCTTGTGTTGCCCTTTTTATCCACATTGCCCTATTACTAAAAGAAGATCATTAGAGCATGGCATTAAACATTTGCTGTGCAAGACCATTCCTTTAAAAAGGATAGGTGGAAACATACATCAGCAATTTTGTTCCTCCTCCTATTCACAATTATTCCCTGAGCATCTGTCAAACATTAAAAACTAAGGGTAAAAAATGCTAAATTATTTTCCTCTCTCTGCCACGTCATGACACAACTGTCAAGCCTAACAAAGCCACATGATGTGAGCATAACTTTTGTCAGTTCAAGGCCAAAGCCAAGCCTTATTCTCACCTCTCCCCTCGCCTGCTGACCACTCTGGACTCTCAGCTGCACTGGGGCTGCTGGATGCTGGTTCCCACCATGGGGAAGGGTGATGGGGCAGCCCTCCCAAGGACTGGGTGAGTACCCAGATTCTCTACAGATAGCCTGTTTCCTCCAGCCTCCCAGGAGCACTGCTCTTGGCAGTGGAGTACTCATGGAGTCCTGAGGGAAACTGGGCTGAGCCACTCTCCCCTCACTCCCAGTTCAGAATGAGCCTCACAGACACACTTCACAGGTAACCCCCAGACTCAACTCTTCCCTCTCTTCATTTGCCAGTGAAATTATGGCTTTTATTTTTTAAAAAAGCATATATCCTGAAATTCCCATTGTTGAGTGTAAGGCAAAGGAGTGTCACAAGGTTAGCAAATCTGGGGCTTGCCAGGGCCATTCTTTTAATGGAAGAAAAGAGAAAGAAAAAAAATCCAGCAAGCAGTGCAGCAACAAAGAAAATCCCTTTTTGATCTATCAAGCCTTTTTCTCCAGCCTCTGTGAATGCCTCACCTCCTGCACAGTCTCTGAATATAAACTTTGCCCAGCACACTCAGGGTAATCTTTTCACATCATAAAACTTATAATCCTCTCAAAGTGGTTTCGCAGGGTTTGAGGTATGATGCACTTATCAAGTAACTGAAACAAATAAATCAGCTTATTTAGGCTGTGGCCAGCGTGTGTGTGCAGCTCTGTGCGCGCAGGGAGGAAGCCAGTGCCATACCAGCATTTGTATACATTAGCAACAAAGCTGTCTGTGACAAGCTGTCCTCTGCACAACTAAATATTTAGTTGCATATCATAAGTAACTTCTTAAGTGATTAAAGAGAGACGGAGCTCGGTGTTCGCGCTGGCGCGGGGCGAGCAGCCGGCAGGCTGGGGAGTGGAGCCCTCGGCGCTGCTTCCAGGGAAGGGAAACCTCCCTGCAGGTTTGCCACGGGCGGACAATCCCGGCTCTGCCCGCGGCTGCACGGCCTCAGACACGCTCTTCTGCCACCCTTCTCTGCCCAGAAACCGGCTCCAAGCAGGCTCCAAGTGGATTTCTTGCATATTTGTACGGAGTTCAAGTTTTCAAATATTTTTTGCTAGGTTTTATTGGTGTTAGGGCAAGGTTTATTTTTAACGTGCCTGTATTTATGGATTCCCATGCTTGCATATTTCTTGCATGTGCAAAATTAAATTAATGAAACGATTTCATGTTGAAGAAGTGTAGAATAGATGTGTCCTGTTTGATATAAAGACGTTGTGGAAGAGACATTCATAAACGCCAAAGCTATTCATTTGTACTATTCGAATTCAAACAACAAGCTAGAAAAGCCACCCTAAACTTGCTCCTAGTATGTTTTTGTGTGTGTACAATAAATGCTTTCTTCAGATGGCTCAAGCACCATTACAGCAGCTCTCACTTAAAATGTTGTGGTTGTTGGGATATAGACACATGCGTAACGTAATATCTTGAATTTGATATTTCACCTAGGGAAAAGGAGAAGAAAATCAGCCTTCATAGGGACAAGGGCTGAGTTTTCCTATGTGGGGGTCCCTTCTCTTCCTGCTGCTTCCTGTCCCTACTCTGCTTCTCCTCTCCAGAAGATATTCCAGCTTCTACTTGCTCTGAAGAGGAAAACCCCAGAGGCAGTTTAAACTATTTTTAGGATTTTGGACACCTCTTCTGTTTCAGTATGTGCCATGTGCAAGAACAGGGCAGATCAGTATCAGGCCATTATCCCATGTGGATGAAGTTTGGAGGGGTCTGATGGTGGCAGCGTCCTGCATCCCTCAGGATATGGGAGTGCCTGATGTGCCTGACAAATTACCTTATCTCCAAACTGCCCCTCGCTGTCCCATCCCCCCCTCAGGTGCCTTGGCCACAAAGGATGCTCCAGCTCTGCCAGGGCTGTCCTGGGCACCTGGGCATTGTGCAAGAGCTGCTGCAGGGTTTGGGAGCAGCTCTCATGGGCAGAGCAGTGGCCCAGCCCTCCCTATTTCTTGTAGAGATATTTGTTTATAATCAGATGCTGGAAATACAAAACAGTTTTAGCTACCAAAAAAAAAACCCACAAGAGTTTGCTCTGCTGTTGATGGCATGGAGGAATTTTTAAGAGGTTTTTTTCCACAAAACACTTCTCAGAGTTTTGGTTACTTGCATCTGGGAGAGCAACACAAGGGCAGTAGCACCAACATCTTCTTTCCTAGTACATGTTGGGTTAACAAGAAAATTAAAGCTCAAGTAAATATTCACCAGAAAGTAATTTCAGTCTGTCATGAAAATAATCTACATTTATACGTTATCTAAAGTAAAGTGAGCCATATTAGCCTCCAGCAACTCTGAAACCATTATGAATTATTGAATAAGTAATTTTTTTTTATAGTTATTGACAAAATAAATATATTTGCTTGAAAACATCCGGAGCTGCATAGGCATAGAAGAATTTATGAGCCTGCACTCTTTACAGCACTGTTTTACAGTGTGCTGTCAGCTGTGGAGGGGAAACAGGAGGAAGAAGGTTTCACCTCTGATGTTCTTGTCAGGAGACACAGTGTTTCAGTCAGCCCCATTTCTGCAGGCACTCATCTTCACAGACCACAAAATAAATAAAAATATCCAGGTGAAAATGATGTGACTTGATTTACTTTTTTTTTTTATGTTAATTCTTTAGTGACTAACAAGTAGACCTTTAGTCCTGCAATACTGCTAGAGTAACACAGAGCAGCTTAATCAACATTAATTTAGTGACAGAGAGAGCTTAAATTAACATTAATTTGGTAACTGAGAGCAGGCTTTAAATTGCCATCCGATCATCTCTGGCGGAAATGAAAAATTTATAGATTTTCAGGCCCAAATGCACTGTCAAAGTGATGGGAGACACTTTGGCAGAGTTGAAAACCATTGCGTGCAGCACCTGGGGAGAGGGACAGTGCCTACAGTTACAGCAGAAGCTGCCACTGCCAAAAACACTTTGCCAAGGGTTGGGTGGGACCTACTGTGCCACAGAACACAGAATCTCCTCCGCTGGGGAAGATCTGCTGGAAGGACGCGGGAATGCAAAGCAAAAGGTGCTGTGTTGGGAATTGTGGGGTGCCAGAGCGTGCCCACACACGATGGGAGCTGCACCAGTCCTGCTGGGGATGCCGTGGCTGAGCCCTGTCCTGGAACCTCACTGTTGCTTGGGCACCCCTGGGGCCAAACACTGGCATCTTCTGGAACACTCCAGGGTGTAAAGTACTTGAGGGAAAAATCTCCTCCTGCAGTAAAAGCTGCATTATATTATTTGCCTGTCTCCTTTAGGCAGTAAATGTATCATCAGTGGGTCTTAAATTTCCCAAAGTTAAAAAAATTAGCAATTACTAGCCATGAAATCACGGAAGTGCTTGCTCCTGTGAGAAAAAAAAAAAAAAAACAGCAACACATTTTAAAGAGTGCTTGTCCCTGGAATGCAAGGCCAGACAAAGATTTAGCCTCTCTTTTTAAATTTAGGTCTGGTGGAGCATCCTGTCAAACCTTGGACAGTCACAACAAATCAGTCTTTATTCAAAAGCGAAAATTTAGGCATAAATTGCTGGGTGCTTAGCTCTCAAAACAATGTCATGTTACAAGAAATGTGGTATTTTGAAGAGAAGCAGGAAAAAATTTATCAAAGTTTTTGTTATTATTGCATTATCCTCCCGCTTGATCTACTAGCTATAGATACTTGGTGTCTGCTTAAGTGCTTTCCATTCTTCCCATAAGCAAATTCTGGTTGAAGACTATATATCATTTTACACTTGATCACTGCTAGTCTCAGTACCTCATTACAGCAGAACACTTTTTGAAACTGAGCTATAGCCCAGATAAATGATTGTATAAAGTTTTAAATAAACATACAACATTTATGTTATGTTGTTTCTCAGGGATGATTTATAGTAATTTTCTTCATCCAGTCCTGAGCTCTGGACATAAAAGACACTGAGCTCTCTGCTGTTTATCCAAGCTAAATCCTCTGTTTGTTCTGCATAAGCGTTCTTGATTCTATAATATATTGCAGGCTTTAGCTTCAGGTTTATTCCCGCTGGGATGGTGGAATTAGATACATTAACTGACAAAGATAAGGTAGGGACATTGTAGCTTAATAGCCATTAAAATAGATACTGTGATAATAAAAATGGAGTTAGAAAAGGGAGTCAAGGTTGTGATATTTTAAAAATATGTATTGATAAGACTTAGATGAATAAATGCAAGATTTCAGAAATCTCTGTAAGGAGTCCCCTAAATGATGGTTGGATTTGGTTTAGATGGGGTGGGTTTTGTTTTTTTGGTTTTTTTTTGTAAGAAGAGGATTAGAAATGGAAGACATAGTGAACCTGATTACATGTTGCCTTTTGTGTCCCCAAAGAGAATTTTGTTTCTTACTAAAATTACTTTACGTTATCTGGCTGCTGAGCCATTGAAATACTGTTCTGTGCTACAGAAGAAAATCAAGAAAGCACCATGAGATAAAGCAAGTTTCTCTGCCTTAAAAAAAAACTTGCAACAAACCTGTGTGGATTCTTTTTACTATGTTCCTTCTTTTATCAGCATATTTAAACACACATACACACACACACATATATATATGCACCTTTGCTCAAACCACAAAGGGTACACACACATTTCCTTCATACTGCATTTAGGTACCACATTTCCTTCATACTGCTATTCTTCATTACTGTCTTTGTTCCTCTGTTGAAAAGCAGACAACGTTAAATGCCTGCTTTCTCCTCTTGTGAGCATAGAACTAATTTTGAGCTAAGCCCACTAAAAGTTGCTTTGTATTTTGTCTCAGTATTAATTCTTACATTTTTGTGTTGAAAAAAGTGCTAGCATTTAAAGACCTAATGCCTACAACAGCGGGAAGATTTTAAGAATTATAGTCTTTAATGTGACATACTCTAAATCATCTCTCAGTGCAGTATAAAAGTTAGCAAAGGTTTTAAAGGTCCTGGATGGACTTTCATTTTTCTCTAAGTCAGATTAACTGGTGTATAAGTAACAGACTAGGTGATTTCACTGCCAAAAACTATCTAACTTAAAGTTTGAATCTGGCAGTACAAACAGCAGCCCTGCCTGTGCTCATAGAAGCTTGTTATTTTGGATACACAAGTTAGTACACTGTCCGTGATCTGTAAAAAATTGCATTCCATAAAGCATGAAATGCCTTTTTATCTGAATCTTGAGTGGAAAAATAAACAGCAATCAAATTAAACACATGGACAGGCTTTTCTCTCTTTGTTGTTGTTGTTGTTTTATTCTATGAGCATTTATTTTAGTTAAGATATTCTACTTTTAGAGTTGTGAGATACTTCTGGAATAATGGTGCAGGCTATGTGAATGACTCACTCAATGAGCATAAATGGAAGGGCAAAAAGGAAAACTCATGAAAACCCTCCAATCTTTCTGAAAGATTGCTTGAGTAAGCATAAAAATTATCTTTAAAAAGCAAACAAACATTTTATGCATATACTACTCTTCAAAAAATAATTATTTGATCGAGGTTGCTTGATCAAATACAATAATAAAGTAGCACATAACTTCTCTGCATGTTTAATTATCAAACCTTTCTATTATTTACTGTAAAGAAACTGTTCAATTAACTTGTTCGCTAGTGAAATGTGCTATTCTCATCATCATGATTACATTCGATAACAGGAAAAGGAGAGGGAAAAAAATGGGTGTGTGCAAACGTCCACTCTGGCAAGGAAATGGTAATTTCTTGCCATACTGGGCAAAGCTAAGGTTTTGTGAGTGGCAGTAGAAGTATCTTTTCCATGTGATGGAAAGTGCAGTGATGCAAAGTCAGCTCCTCCTCCCACTGTGGCCCACTCTGCAGCCCAGCACCTCCTGAGTTGTTGTACTGAGCTCCAGACCGGGAGAGTTTATGACCATCTCATGGGCACAGTCATGTTTGGCATGTGGGCAGTGGCCTGTTGGTTTCACAGCTTTGAGAGTTACTTAGATAAGAGTTGGCCTCCCCCACCTCCAAGATTCATTTCCAGAAGTAAACGTTATGTTTGTTAGGATAATAAGGATTTGCTTTTATTAGTATTTCAATACTAGTAAGTCATGAAATGATTTTCCTATAAAAGTTTTCACTAAAATCCTTGCAAGTACTTATTTACTCAATAGATGGGATATGGCAAAAATGTTTGACCTTTTCTTTTTCAAAGAGCTGTAACAACCAAGCATTAACTAGGTATTCATCAAAGCATCAATATAATGAGGAATCACCTTCATCTTAACAAGAGAGAAACAAGAGTAGGGAGTACTACCCCATAGCAATAGCAAAATCTTGTTTGGGGCAGACTCAAAACTTCAGATATTTTGTCCTTTTCCCTGCACTCATCAAGTAATTTTATTTAATTAATGCCTTCAGAAAAAGATTGACCTAGCCTTTTGTGGAAGGCTGCAGCCTTAGTCTCCCTTAACTTCCCTAGAAATTAAGAGTTACACAGAAGGATGGAAGAAATTTTTGCTTTTTTTCTTGAGGTTTCAGGTGAATCAGTAATTAGCAAGAAGAATGAAAGAATGTACTGATTTATCTACTATAAAAGAGCAAAGTAAATAGCTCGTACTCATTTGCTGAAGAAGCATCTCAGTAGAAGCCAGCATCTATCCCTTTAAGGGCACTAAGACAACTGCAAACAACACAAATAGCTGGAGTTTAAAGCAGTTTGTGAACCACTTACACAGAAAAGCTTTTCCCACATTATTCTCATTTTGCTGATAGGAAGTGAAAGCCTAGAGCCCTGTTTAAGATCACTCAACACCCCTATAACCAAGGCGGGCAGAGAAACCACAGACTTGGCGTCCAACCCTCAGCCTACCAGTGGGATCACCTTCACGAGCAACTCAGGAGAGATTTTGCTATGTTGCACAAAGTACTGCAACACAAGCTACTGGCCAGGATGGCAAACCATTTTTGCTAGCCCCTTACACAGCGTTTGAGAGATAATGGCTTTTAAGATGCCCTCCTGCTAAGCCAACCTATTTCTAATTAGGCAGTTACAAGCTGTCTGCATTGATGGTAAGCAAATTAAATGGGATCAGGATTATGCCATCAGTAGCATAAAAATCTGTATCCTCAGGTCAAAATTTAGGACCATTTAAATAATTTGCTGTATATATGCAGCAAGACAATAGTCAGAGCAAAAAAAAAAAAAGGAAAAAAAAGCCATGTGTTCTGCAAGATGTGTTAGGATGGGACAGGAGGTAAGCCTGCTTAAGAGACACATAATCATGTTGCTGCGGTGTGCAACTTTGCCTTCTCATAGAGATGTACCTACCAAATTCCCTGGGTTACTGGTGTGTTCTTGCTACTGATATTCTATGTTTGGTTTTTTTTTTTCCTTTTACTTTGGGTTATTAGCCCCATTTATTCAGTCCAATTTTTATTATCACAGAGTCAGGATAAACCAGTAAGTCAGAGTATTTAAATTATTGCATCCACATTCAGGAAAACTCCAGTAAAAAACATTATTGCCATGGAAACATCAAAAATGTTATCTAGACCAAACATGCTCTACACCTCACCTGAAGGGCTCCTGGAGGAGCAGGTATGCTCTGTGTACACCAAGCAGACATTGGTATTAATGACAGCACACCCACAGTGCTGGCTCTCACAAACTACTAAACTGTGTTAGTCATTCTGATGAGAAGTATCATGTCCGCTTCATATCTGACATGAATGGGACACAACTTTGTCTGTGTCCACGCCTCATTATAAAGCAAACAGCAGCTCCTGGTGCTTTCCAGCCCTGATCTGGATGACCTATTGCATTACAGTATTAATCTTGTTGTTAAAAATAGCCTTTTCAGGCAAACATACTGATGGTCTGGTGTCTGTAAAATGAACATATCTCAACATGAGATCAATAAAATTATTTTCTGTACCTCCAGATCAGAAAACTAAACCAAAAAAACACCCTCACTTATGCTATCAAGCAGACACACAAATGTTGGAGATTTACCATTACCTCTTAAACTTTAATTTTACAAAAAAAAAGTAGTAGCTTGATTGCCTGCTCCTTAAACCCTGGTGATTTAATTTTCCTGCTCTATTTACATTTGCCTTTATAAACCAAAATATATGGTATTCACAGTACATAACAATTTTCAAATTTTAACAGTTCTTTTCATAGTACACTTAAAGCTATGAGCAATGTACATTTAACTGCTGAAAGAGTATTAGGCTGTGGACCGATCTCCTAGACTCCATCTGCCCCAGTAAACCTACTCTAAGTTTTGATGCCATATTATTTTGTCAGTGCAGCTATGTGTCAGTAACTGCATTAAAACCTTTTGCTCAAACACTCAGTGACACTACACTTCCATAACTATCTACTCACTATGTATGTTGTTAGAACAAAACTTTTTGTAGTAATACATAAATTGTTTAAAATGCTTTCAAACTACCACAAGCTTTACACTTGGAGAAAAGAGTACTGGACTACAAAGCAAGGGACATCACTTTTCCAGCAGCATTATTAATGGGGACTATTTTAGTCGTCAGTGATGGGCAGCGACAGGCTGTAGCATTTTTTCAAGTTCAGAACAGAAAATAACTGTACTTGCAAGAATTCAATTACTCTGCATTAAAGCTGTCATGGGGTTACTATACATTTATACATCAGAAAGTCAGTAAATTATTTTTCTATAAATTAGTCTCTCAAAGATGATTTTTTTTCCTTTCTGTTCTGAATGCCAAACTCCTGACTGCTTCTCCACTACAGGGACTTCATATCTGGATAGCCGACATCTGTAAAAACATTTCTAATGAAAACACTACTAATACAACCCCCTGGAGAAACAAATGAAATGAGATCTAAGTATGCAGCCGCCTTTCCACAGCTCTGTCTTTAACAATAGCGAGGCTAGTGCTTCCCATCCAAGCCTTGACACAGGTCATGATCATTTAGGCACAGTAGTAGCAAAATAAATAATTGTGTAAATATGTAATAACTGGTATAAATACCCCAGTAGCACTTAGAAGATATGATAAAGGACTTCTGTTTTTAGCCGTGCATTAAGGTTTATCTCGGTGGATGGAAGGGAGAAGCATTTAAACTGCAATGAAGGAGAACTGCAGATTGAATACTTCAAAGCTCAGTGCCAGATATAACAATGCTTCTTTTCCACAACAGCAGTTTAGAAAGTGTATTAGTGTTAAAAGTGTTGGCTCACTGCTGAAATATTATAGAAACAGCGGTTAGAGATTCACTCCAAAATAAAAAAATGCTATAAAAATCAGTAACGTAACAATATCCTTAAATAATTCTGATTCAAAGCAAAACTGTGCTATTTCTGAAATAATTGGACATAATTTTTTCATAGATATATGTACAAGCATTCCATTGCTTTAATGTGTAAATAAGAATTTCGACAAAATTTTTCTGTGAAACAGTCCAACAATTATGCGAGGAAAAAGGTCTATTTCTTTGTCAGATTTCTCAAACCTTTGCGAATACTCCATATCAACCAAATACCATGTCCAGGTTTCCTGCCTAGCATTTAAACCTGTAGTAAGTAAATTGAAGCAACAGCAATTCCTCACCACTGGAAGAAAAATTACCACATAAAGACACAGGGAGGGGTCATCTGCCTGAAGATTATAATGAAAAAACAACAGTGTTTCTAAATGCCGTAATTTCAAAGCGGACTGATGCTTTTGCTAGACTAGAAGGTACAAATACAGGCTATAAACAAACTTTCCTTATGCAAAATGAACTGCAAGTTCTGGGCCCAAGTCCTATGGCAGATGAAGCTGGAACTGATTTGACACGGAACTGACACCGCCGCCGCCACCCGGGCTCGCAGGAACGTATCGGCACGGGTACTTGTTCTGAAACAATTCTACCAGCCTCCCTAGTGAAACTGGGGTGCAATAAAATCAACAGCACTTTGCCAGAATTCCAGGAGGGTCTAGCAGTTGCTCCTCTTCCCACCATGTTTTCTCTGGCCTATGGAACCAGGACTGAACCTGTAAACACAGGTCTCACTTCCAGCAGCTTTTTTATGCTGGGTAAATGAAAATGGGCTTCTTATTCCATGTATCTGTTTGAAATGACATTTCTCCTGCAATGAACAGAGATTAAGATACAATTTTTGAGACATTTCTGATTAAAAATGGTATTTGGTCTTTCCACTGAATAACTCTAAGCTCTAAAATGGCTTTGAGATAGTAAAAAGGCAAATGGAACCCAACATAAAAATTTTCTTCGAAATACAGTAATACTGAGCTCATGTCTGCTATACATATCTACTACAAACATATTTTGCTTCTGGACTACTTCAGACTGAAGCAGAGACAAATTGTGCTGGAAAAAATTAAATTGAAACATACAGCTTAGATTATCCATAATTTCCCCATTCTAATACAAACAATCAACACTAAGAGCAAAGATTATAAAACAAAACAAATACTCTTTGTAAGTTGTTTTAATAACCACAAAATTTATGCTTTGCACCTTGTAAGCTGTGATCTTTCAAATGGCTAAATGGACCCTAATAGCTTAAATTATGAAGTTTATAAATGTTTTTTAAAAATAAGCATTCTATGTTTCATTTTACTCAGTACTTTGATTTGCTAGAAAGAAAACTCAAGTTTCTCTTTAAAACATTCAGCAACATGATTGTAATTTTTTACATGCCACAGAAGAGACTCAATTAAAAATTAATTATTAAAAAAACCCAAAAAGTGAAATTAACTTTGATTAACAAGTTTATTATTTTATAGATTCAAGCATTAAAAACTGTCATATGACTGGAAATAGTAAACAAAATTATTTGCTCAAATTCATAGTTAAAAAATAAATGAAAACTCCTTAATATTTACTTGAAAATCAAATTTTATTTCATAAAATAATACACCTGAACAGTCATAAAATACCAGTTCAAAAACCAACCAGTTATGAAAATTTAGTCAACACTGTCCTTGCAATATTTAAGTCTCAGGCACCCTCCAGTGTCTAGAGAAGAAACTACACAAGTGAGCAAGCATTTGAAGAAAAAAGGCCATTAACAAGTTTTCCTGTCAAGACAGAAGCTTCCTGCACCATTTTCAATAACTGCATATAACCCTGCATCAGTGATATCACACAGCATGATGTAAAAAGTACTGTAAAATTGCATTTCATGGGTTTCTATGGGATTTAAGAGGGTGGTATTTTCTTTGCTAGTGGAGAGGGATGTCAAAGCACAGTACTTAGAAAAATACATTTACAAAAGCATTTGTTTCACAGTCTAGTATTGATAAGTGTTCAAGTATTCCTCACAGAATATGATCTCAATGTTTACACAGTTTGTTTATAAGTTTTCTAAGGAGTCTAAGTGAATAGTTTATTTAGCAGGACCTACACTCATGGTAAGGAGGAGGACAAACAACGCATGGAGAGGTAAAGCCAGATACAAATACCCCTCCTCCCATTTTATAATTAATACCACACAAAACAGGAAGGTCACATGTATACAAGCCTCTCTATAAAAGTCCACTGATTCGATGCAAAAAACCCAAACCACTATTTTTTTCCATTGGTATCTTTGTTCATTCTAAAAGTAATAAATCCTAAGATGATTTTTGAACTTGACATTCAAATGGAAACACTTGTGACTACAGGACAGACAAGAATGCCTATTGAATGGACAGTGTTGTAAGTTAATGTCACTAGGTAAATCCCCACAAACCTAACAAATGGAATGAAAGCTGGAAACCAGAATTGTAATTATGGACAATCTAACATTAATTGCGGATTTCTCCCTTGCATGGTGTTCATACTTCCACAATCAAACAAAAATTTAACTGTAAATGACTTAACATGTTTTGAAATACATATTAAGTAACTTGAAAGTGGTTACATCCTGATTAAAGAAAACATCTTGACTGAGAGAAGCTCTTGTTTTATGTTTGTGTTCAGAATTATGGCTTCAAGTATCTTTCCTCATTAGGGATTGATATAAGAATGCATGTATACTTCTGAATAAGGTTTTCACCCTCCTGGGTATAGCCTTACCAGGACATGTGCAAAACTGCTAGGGTAACCTTGTACAATCAGGCTAGTTAATAACTGATTTGGCTTCAGTTTCATAAGGTTTGATTTTTTTCCCCCTCATACTCAAAACCTTGTCTCTTATTTATTACATAACTTAGTTATGTTAGCTGCAGTCAGAGAAGGAAAAAATTATTACTTTTCATTTAGTAAAAAACTAACATTGGGTCAGTGCTGTAGTTCAGTTCAGAATTAAGTTTTGTCCGAGAAAACAGCTGATGTAATTTTGCCCTAGTATAGCTGAAGAGATATTTTTAAAGATTGAATGAAATCATAACATTGACTAAAAGCCTCTAAGAATCAGTATTAAAAATATTACAAATAAACCTAGTCAGGGTGATACAAGAAGAGGTAGGAAACATTTCAGGAGACAATATACAAGATAAATATATTTACACACACACACAAAATAATATATATACATGAGTATGAAAACATTAAAAACCAGTCATTGCCCCCATAAAACTTACAACTGTGCTTAACTTGACATGTTGCAAATATTTACATTGACTTCAAAGAGAGCTGACCATAATGTGCAAATCAAAGCATGATGGTACATATTTTGCAAAGTACCATAGGCTTATACAAGTCACTCTATTCAGATTTTGTTTCTTTCTAGAACTTTTTGCATGCTTTTAAATAGTGATGTTCCTTTTTGCAATAGCTTCTCTGATTTGACGATCAAGTTCACTTACAATATGGTCTTCATGATTGTAAACTCCTGTTCTCAGCAGGGTATCCCTCTCTTCTATCAGACGAGAGAGGTAATCATCTGTATTCTCATTTAGTTTTCTACAATGAAGACTATCCACTCTAGCAGTAGAATTATCTCTAGCATCCTGCAATTTCTTTCTCTCTTCTTCTTGTTGTTTTAGTCTGATATAGATAAAAAAGAATTAGAGAATATTAATCCCCACTTTCATTATCTTTGCATTAAGTCTTTAGTTTATCTACTGAAATACTAAGTAAAATAAAGGAATCTGCAGAAGGTTAAAATTATTCTGTCTCTGGGGAAAACAACTACAACTACAAGAAATATAATACCTAAATAATAACAAAACCTTTTATATGTGCATATGTAACAATACTTGCTATAAGGCTGCTGCTTGGTAACGTAAACTGTACTCAAATTAAAAGGGCTCAACATACAAATCTAGTGCAGAGAGCTTTTGGTGGACAACATTAGATAAATTTAAAATTTCAAAGTATTTAAAATAAGAATAAAATATGCCTTTTTCTCTTCTTAACACAGCAGCTATGCTTAGAACAGAAGACTTATAATAGAAAAAAATCTTGGTGCTGTACATCTGTGACCTTAACAAAAAATATGCCAGGTGGTGTTAAACATGGATTTTTCTATACTGCTGTACTGTTGCATTTTACAAATGTGCAATCTTTACCTAAGGGACACTAAACTGTGTTTTTTCACTGAACTGACAGACAGTTATAATCATGACTTAATTGAATCTTCTCTTGTTTTGACACAGACAGCAAGAAAATAGAAGGAAAGGGGACAGCTGGGGAGGAATCTTACAAATACTTTTTATACCTGTTAAGCTCATTTCTGATATCCTCCAGCTCTTGTCGGTCTGTTTTCCCCAGCTCTTTTTCTTCCGCTGCCAAATAGCGCAACCTCATGTGCTCGAGCTCCTGCTGCTGCTTTTTAAGGTGAGCCATCGCATTTTCTTGTTCACGCTGTGTGGGAAAGGGTGAAGACATAACTCAGCTGACTGTGATTACGTGTAAAAGTGCTAATTATAGTGGCAGAGGAGAACTTTAGGAATGAAGTCATGACAATTACATCTCCAGGAGTATTAGAAGTGTAGGAGTTAACAGAATGTCTTAGCTAGCGGTATCTATAACGCAGTAAGACCCGTGACTATCACCATCACAGTAAACCTGTCCAGGCTGGATCAACTGCAGCCCAATCACAGATATCTTCCCATTAATAAAACCAGCAAAATTATTAACAAACCTTCTTCCTAACTCTGGCTTAAGTCGGTAGATATAAAACTTACACTTCTGGAACTGCTCGAGCTACTGAGATTTATTCCTTCACTATATGGTATATGAAATAAATTTTTTTGAGAAAATAAAAGCTAAATAGCTGCAGGAAACTTCCATCATCAGCCCTGTAGTGCCTAGTACCAAAGCTTCAAGAATTGCTTTTTGAAATTACAACATTTGTTTAAAAAGTAAGCCTTGAAAACAAATTTCTGGCAAGGTGTCCTTTTGCATTTGTACAGCACTATGTAAAACTTTAGATAACTCACTTGGTGGATTTAATGAAATCAGTCTATGCATTCTAAAAGTTTGCTTGACTCTAATTTTTTAAGCTCTATACAGATACTAAAAAAACTAAGGTTTGAGTCCACTACCACTTCATGACATTAAAGTGGTTCAGTAAACATGGTCCTGTCTCCACTTGCCTTCCTCCCTGTCATCTTCCATATGACCTTGTGCACTAACTGAGTACAGTCATTCTTACACCCAGAATAAGACAGAAGACCTCAGGTAGTTAAAAAATAAGACAGGAGGTTACAAAACATCCTAGATCTAGGCACATCATGAAGTGCAAGTTTATCTTTGCAATTCTGACATTGCTTTCATCTGGTGTGTTTGATTATTAATACAATCAGTATTATATTTATTATGCAGGTTAAAAAAAAGGTAATTATTTTGTATGACATGTAAGCATATTATTTATACAGTCAACTTCATAATATTTGAAAGACTTTAATAAGGTAGTTTTCTGAATTCCAGCTGCCAGCATTTTAAACACTCCGTGTTGATGACCAATAATGGGGAAGAAAATCTGAATTGCAGAAGGAATTGGTGTTAAAAAAAGATTTTAACTGTTAACATGAACAGACAATGCAACAGAGACGTTCAACAAGATTTCAACAAGAAATCAACCCTACAGACTCTAAAAACTTTGTTTTTATACTGCATTCAATACACCAGCCAGCCAAATTAAATGTTAGAACTTCAGTGAGACAGGTTATAAATCTTGAAGAACATCTTGCTAAAGAGATACATACTAATAAAAAAAACCAGAAGCAGGAATCCTGCCAAAGAATCTACAGCTGATAGATGACTAAAGCATAGAAAAAGCACTTGGTGAAGATAAGGCCATAGTCCTTCCTTCCCCATCAAGATTTCATTGCAGAAGGCCATTCCCATGTGAGAGAAACCCTTTTTTATGGGGGAAAGGGTTGAAGAATACTGTCATAAAACCTATTCTGCTTTAGTATGAGAATAAGCTACAAATACATACAGTAAATATTAAAACACATTACTACAGACTGCTGATATTTAGAATTTTCAAGCGTTATAAGGAAATCCAAACAAAAAGTTGTGACACTGACTGGAGGTTAGTCTAAATCCATCCCCAACACTGGTGTTTACACCACAGGAATAACTATTTTTCCACTTTTAAATTTTATTATTTCTTTAAATAGAGGCCTTAGAAAGACCAGGAAAGTACCAGCAGAACTTAACTTCCACAGTGGCCAAACTGGTTGAAACCATGACTAAACCCAAACCTAATAGGTTGTATGTGTACACTAGGAAGAATTAATCTAGGTTTTATAGACAAGTCACTCTTCTCGCTAGTCATAAAAATCCCAAACACCACACTAAAGAAACCTCCTATCAAACACACAACTAAGCAATCACAGCAAAAAGTACTCTCAGCTGACTCAGGGTTTAGAACACCAGAGAAAGAATAGCAATTGATCATCTCCAGAAAAGCAAGAAGGTAGAAGTGGAATTGCACAAGAATCTACTCTTCAGCATATTCATAAATGAAGAAATCACCACTGAAGTTTGCTGCTGATACAATATAATTCAGTGGGGGAAAAGTGGATGTGTAGAGTGAGATATTATGGAGATAAAAATGAAAAGGAAACAGATAAATAAAGAACACATTCACTTATGTCCATTAAAGACAATAGCCTGAATGCAACTGCTGGTTCACAACATACTTAACTGACTGACTGAGGGTTGCTGGAGCCTATTCAAATATATCCAAGCTGCATTTCTAGATCTAGTGATCTACTGCTGGCCTCTGTACGGACCAGACTGATATCTCACATAATTTCACTAGTTGGGTCTTTCTCACCCAATTAAAAGCATGGCTGAAACTCAAAACTAGCTATATTCCAACTAGAGACATGATTCAAGTTATTAAAAGACTGAAAATTATTCACTTAAAGCAATACACTTGAGCATAAAAGGAGCTTCTTGATTGCAGAAAGTTTTGAATGAAGATAGGCATTTATGCTTCAAAAAAAATACTACATATAAAGCAGAACTGTTGAAGTATTTGAAACAAGAGGCAAAGAGTGGGTTTCGTTGGGTTTTCTTTCCCTTAAGTCCCAGCAAATATCAGAATGGTATTCTCTGGTTCCCAAATATGTGGAGAAGCAACAGCTTCAGACAATAAAGCCGTATTTCAACTATAAAACTAAAGGCTAAAAAGAAGAACAGAATAAACGGGCTATGAGAAAGAATGGAATCATCGTAAGTATTTTCGTAGTTGGAATAATATGGAGTTGTTTATTTTGCTAAATGCAGGTAGAAAGAAAAAACACTGAGCATGATCTTGTCTTAAACAGGTTGCTACAAAACCAGATCAACTTCAATTAACAAAACAAGTACATAGACTGACAGTCAATCTGATTACCTCAATTATATAGAATCTAGAAGTATGAGGACAAGCTAATATTTACTTCTTTTTGAGACCATCAATCCCTATTCTCTGTGTCCCTGTTCAATTTCCTAAGGTAAACCCTTTACAAAGTTAAGCAAATTACAATACAGCTGTTTCAGAAAAAAAAAAAATTGTGACTTGCACCTTAACTCAAACATGAGACCTAAAATTTTGAGTGATAAGAGTCTTGAAGGACTCATAATAAATTATATAAGAATGTAATGTACAAGAAACTGACTCATCTGTACGAAAACCATCTTGTTACTGTGGAGGATGAGACTGACACTTTCATCTTAGGTGGTGTCAAAAATGTAACTCTTCTACACAAGAGAGCACTGCTAATTGCCATTATCTCTTATCAGCCTTTCAACTTATGCTGATTTGTAATATGATTTGTTTCAGTCCAATAAGTATTTTTGCAGATCATGAGATAAGGATTAATTTTAGGAAACTCCTTATCCCACAGTTCAGTTTATTCATGTTCTCATTGTCCCATTTAAACTAGGGGTACTGTAATGGGAAGCTAGGGTATTACTCCAAGTATGTAAAATTTGTGTATCTCAATAATTCTATGAAAGAATTAATTTTGAAGGTACATAGTGCAAAAATTGACCAAAAACTAAATACTGCAAAACTAATACAAAATAGAGCAGCACTTATTAGTAGGACAGCAATGCTTTCCCATAAACACAAATCATCACATAGCTGTGACCATACTGAGTAGAAGCCTTTTAATCCAGTCCTTCAGTTTGTAAAATATATTACTCAGATCTGTGAGGGAAAATTTTGGAAATGTTCTTCCACCTGCACTGCAGAAGGAAGGCATAACTGTATGCTGGCCAGAAGCAGCGTGTGGGACCACGGGTTTCACAACACACTGATGTGTTACTATTTGAGGCAGGGAAGTTCAGTGATCCACACACTTCTGCTGCCCAGCAACATGCTCACAATGGCAATCTGACAGCAAAAAAGGCATTTTAGACTAGCTCAAAGAAAAGGAGTTCATACTCTTAAGGTTAATAGAACAATGTCTGAAGCTCTATCAGACCAGAAAGAGGACACACTACTCCCAATGCTTTCACATTGATTGGTCCTTTATGCCCTCACTGAACAAATTCATTTTAGAACTGTAACTTTTTAAGAAATATCTTTAATAATGTTTAATTAAACCAAGAAAAAGACAACAGAGAATGACGAAGATGCCAAGCAGAAATGAAGGAAAAGCAAGGTTTTTCTGCAGAATCCTTTCTTCAGTTCCTGTTCCTTTCAGCATTTTTCTTTGGAGAAAAATTCTATCAAAAAACCACAACAAACACAAAACCAACCAAAACCAGTGTCACTAGTGAGCATACTCTTTGCTAGGGATAATAGTCCTAGATTTGTAGGGAAACAAGATTAAATACAGTGTGTGCTTAATTCTTGTTTACTCAATAGAGGAGAGAAACACCTTTATCAATACATTTTGTCTCCAAGCTAATGTTGGGTAGGAATTCCTTCCAGATAAGTGTGATTTGATATCTAATTTGATTACTAATAAAACTGTGATGTAAACATGGCAAATATTTGGCACTTAGTTATTGGAGGTGTTGAAGGAAAAGTCCAGATTAATTTAAGTCACTGAAAGTCAAGACTTTTAGATGTGTGCCATGCTATGGCCCTGAATAACAACATTTAAGCACAATAATATTATATTTAAAAAATAAAAATCAACATTTGCTGAAGTAAGATTTTCCTACCATTTAGTTCATGACAGTCCAGCTTGGAAAATAGACACCAAAACAAGTGAGAAGGGATTCTTTAATAATGGATCCTGTGTGTAATTTACATTGCACACTTCATATTCTGTGATTTTCAAATGTCTTTCCCAACATTAGTCTTTGACTCCTTTAAGAAGTCTGTCATAACAATTTGCAGGGTGCATAACAGAAAACTTGCTCTATGTATACCATTCATAGCATAGCAAGAGAAACCCATTTCCTAATAATCCATCAATACAAGAAGATGGCAAAGGATTTACAACAATTTGATAAGAAGGGAGGCATGCTCACTTTATATTAATTTATATACAATTTTGTTATGATATGTTGAGGGACCATAAAAAGACTGTATTTTGTTATGGTAAGAGAGAAGGAAGGATTTCTTATGCATCTCACTGATGAAACTGGTGTCAGACACTCAGGTATTAAATCCACTTTTTCCATGACAATGTAACAATCCACTGAGCAACAAGCACTCTTTTAAATAGAGAAGGAACAGATCTCTACTGTATAGTAGGACTTGAAATGTAGCAGATGTTATTGTGAGATGTTTCAAAGTAAAAATCCAATATTAATAAAACACTTCTACACATTTACTTTACACATCAAATTAAGTCCAACATTTCTAAATCCCCTTCATTTTATTCTGTATATACTGAAAAATTAAGCTGTAATTGAATCCTCAGTATTCTTCAAGTGTATCTCAGTGCACACAAGTTTAAACATATATGCTGCATGCTGAAAATTCTCAGTCAAGATTTTCTGGCTAACTTTCCAAACTCTCTCCTACAATATATCCTAAAATAAGGAACATTTCAGATTTATTCCCAACTGCTTATTTGATTCAGTCAGGCTATTTTAAATCTCAATAAGAAATACTACAATTTTTGTTTCTAAACATTTTGCATTTTTAAGTTTCAGCTAAGTGCACACTCCAGAGTCACCAGCTGCTGTACTAAAGGCAACTTTGTGAATAGAATGTAAAACCCACCAGAAACTCAGAACACTTGGAAATATATTATACTTGCACCACCACTCAATCATCAGCCACTACTCCATAGTAAAGCAGCAACAGATGAATCAAGAATCTCAGATGCAAGAACAAAGAATTATCTCTGCAATATGTATGAGCTGGTCCACGTAACTTCTCCTTCACTACTTTCTCAGCACTGCTAATCCTGCTATTCCTCTTGTTCCCTTTCCTTCAGCCCTCCACCCACTTCCTTAAATAAAACTCATCACCAATATTACTTTCACTTATTAATTTCGTATTTTGCCAGTCTCCCCCACAAACAAAATAAATCCATATCAAACAAGTCTGCATTCTAATTATCAGATAATTTACTTCAAGGTTTTACTAATTTTCTTCACCAGTTTTCATCTCTAATGTAGTAATGCAGTGCTTGAGAAATGGAATACTGTTTTAGAAGCTTGTATGGTGGAAATCTCAATCACATTTTGAAACTTATAATACTACAGAAATATCAGCATTTAATAAGAATTAACCAGTAATAAAAAAAAAATCAAAATTTGAATTATAATCAGATCATTAAAGAATCCCTGTATGCCACCAGGTGCTTTAGTTAAGAGGCTCTTCAATCAAGGAAGCACAATCTTTATTTTGCCATAGCTGCCTATAAATCCAAAAGGGAGATGTAAACATACATACACTAGACTAAACAATGGCTAAATAGCAGCCACTATTCACTCTCCCACTCATACATACCATGCAAGTCTGTGGGAAAAACTTACAATTGAAGCTAAGGAACTCAAGTAAAGTTTTCTGAAAATAACCCAGAGCTGACAAGTCAGTAGGAGGGCCTGGATGGTTTCAAGACACAGTTTTTAACCAAGATTTAGACTTTCAACTGTGGGGTTTTTTTGTGTGCGTGTGTGTGCCTTTTTATTTTTTTTAACAAAGATTTACATCCTACTCTTGGCTAAATTACTTATAAATTAATCAAATTAATTACTGGGTGGATAAGCAAGAAACTGGACAAGACAGAACAAGCCAGCTAATGTCAGCCAGCTAATATGGTCAATGCTTTTTTAAACAAATACAGACCTGTTAGAACCAGCACTAAGGTAGGACACAAATACCTTAGAAAACTTATAAAAATATTTCTTACAGATCACTGGATGCACATGCATTTTGAGATTTTGGCTATTTATATTAAATCTAACTGAGAATAATCAACTGCTGAAAATGACATTTCTGCCAGTTTTGATTTTTGTTTTGATATAATGTTTCAAACACCAAGACAGGTACTAAATTTGATATCTAAATTCTGTGTAAGCATGGATGCGATTTCATGTAAATAGCTGAGATTATTCCAAGAAGTAATGCTCACCTAAATAAAAAATAAAAAGTAAATCTCATTTGTGTGGTATTTAGACCACCTAATCAGCAAACATTGAAAGTGTTTTTGAAATCTCCAGAAATTATAACATTTACCTAGGTGCACAGATTATGTAGCTAATTTGATGACATTTTTGTATTCCTAGAAGTTGGACAGGGCTACAACAATTGAAGTTTTAATACAGCCTTTTACTGAGTAACAGATAGAAGAAAAGTAAGCTGGGTGAAGTCTATTGTCACACAAGTTTATAAACTGTTTAAATTTAACTAACTTCTGTATTTTCTGAGTGCAGGTAAAGATGATGTATGTGTGCCTTCATGTACTTCAGTAAGACTGGCACTGTTTAGAATTCAAAATCCTACCCATGGAGAAGCTTAGATCATATTCTATTAACAGTCCCATACTTTAAGTTATGTGCTGTGTCTCTCATATTCTGCAAAATATAAAACTATCCCAGATGTGTGCTAAGAACTAGTTCCAAAGTAAAAGAAAACTTTTTAATTAAGGAAACATTGACTTTTATGGTTGCAAATCAGAAGAGCATTTTACTAAATGCTTAGCCTGTAGATTATGCTTCTTTAATTCACAAATTGACTGCACCAGGTCACCTTTAAGTAATGGAAATCTCTGTTTAAACATTTTTTTGGCAATGGGCACAAAGCATTAGATCTCATTTCCAAGACTTACCAGCTGGGTTTTGTCATTAACATTTATTAACAATCTAAGATACGGCTTTCAGCGTCTAATCCTCACTACACAAATGTTTTGTATAGTTCTCTAGAGAGCTTTGGTGTGACAAATTACTGGCACAGATTACAGCCCTGTGGCTATTCACCAGAGGCAACACAAAATTAACATGGTACTAATCCAATTCAAACAAGAAATTGGTCAGACTATGCACAATTGCACAAATCATCTGAACTAAAGCAAATCTAGAATTCCTTAAGCTAAGTTTCCAAATTTATATTTAAAGCACAGTAAATTTTTTTTTTATCAGATTAGCTTCAACTTTTATTTGGCCCTTTAAAGTCACTTAAAACCTTAATCAATAGACTAAGCATAGATGAAGCACAGGAGTATAAAAACCACAAGAAACTGCTTTGAAAGGGTTTGTTCTGTTGTAGAAGTTTTAGGTAGCATAATTCACTGTACATGCCAACTTATTTCATGGTTCAGACTTTCATCAAGAGGTTCAGTTGAAACCATCAACATATGATGAATTCAGTTCATCAGATCTATGGTGATGAAATTTGTAACAAGAACCTGACAGTGATATACATTAGTGTTAGTGTGGTAAGTGAAAATCTTCGCTTTTATTCTATGGGAATTTTAAAATATGACTAGAAAATAGGCTGGATATTTCATTACTGCTGAAGAAATCTTAATCAGAGGGATAAGATTATATTCTTCCTCCTATCACCTTCTCAAGCATAGATGTTTCACAAATTGGAGATGACTCCTTTTACCACTTGGAGAAAAAGGTACAATTTGAAGACTGCAACTGAAGGTTAGTTTTAACTTACTAAAAACCCTTATGGTGTACATTGACTCTCTTCAAACAGAAATACAGATTAAAGAAGCATTATAAATTAGAAGAACATGAGCTTAACTTCTTACTCTCCAAAACCTGAATATTCTATCAGTAGAAATGAAGTAGGTACCATAATCTCTAAGAAAACCCAACACTGTTCCTCAAGCTGGAAGTAGGTGTGAATATAGGCAATAAAAACCTTTTACTAAACTTGAATTCTGAAGGTTTGTGTTCATGTGTTCACGTCAAAGTTCGTTTATGAATCAATTGGGATTAATAATTTACTAATTTGTTTGTCAGGGCCAATGGAAATGCTAGCCATTCTTACACACATCGTTTAGCTAATATTTACTGGAATTCATGAAAGACAGATGATGACAAAACACAACACACCATACAGATTCAACAAGGATGAAGCTGCTACTACTGCAAGTTTAAACAGAGTAATTTCAGACAGTATATAACTGTATCTTTATAGATGCCCACAGACACACCAGAGCTCTGTTAAAACCTAGCAGTAAAATAGCATGTCACCTTAGTATGAGGTTAGAATTTCCAAAAGCGGAGAAAAATTTCACATCCAGTTTCAGTTACATTTTCTGCATTTTACACATTAATCGAAACTTAAACCCTTATTTCTAAAAGTGAAGATTGTTTCTCACCTTTACCCTTCATTCATCATACAATTAAAATATAAAACAGTTATTAGGACTGTAACTGACTGAGATGGTTGGGATTGTGGCAAAATATTTTCCTGAAAGTGCTGATGCAGAATTATTTGGGATTAAATGAAATACTTTATTTTTCTAATCACATCTGCTTTTAAATATTTCAGCCTTCTTTGCATGTCTGGGCCTTGGCCTTTCCTGAGTTCGAAGTCAAACACAAGCCAGTTTTGCTGTTCTCATTTCTGTTAAAAGCATAGCTGAGAGCTTTACTTTGCAAAAACAAATACCAATAACATGAAAACAGTAGTTATCAGTAATCCTAGTAGCTTCCAACATGACAATAACTTGGTTGTCTCATGTGACCAAAGAAAACTGGCATACCTGTTTTAACCTTGCAAGTTCTTTCAAAGCCCTTGTCCACTGCTGTTTGTAGTGGAGCTTTGACTTGGTAGCTGACTCTAACTTTCTTTCAAGTTCAACCTAAAAGCAATTAAAATCATATCAGCTGAAGCAATAACAGCAGTAACAATCACTGAAAGATGTATATATACAAAGGGCCTGGTTTAAGAAAAGTGTTTATGTAGTGTAATATACAACATCATCTAAAGCTGTTATACAATATAACATAAATATTATGGCACAAGAACATTTTCTTGTTTAAAATATAACCTTCTTTTTATTGGATGGCCGTCTATACAAAAAGAAAAAGATTAATTTTAGCACTAAATCAGCTGATGTAACCTTCAAATCTAAAATTCTCAGATCAGCCATCCCCTCACCCCTTATTTATTCAAAGTAAGGTTATAAACACTAATTTAACAAAAATGCTGATGGATAAATCTCTCTTAAAAAGGTATAAAGATATTTTTTAGTTTGCTGATGAGAGATATGTCCTACTTTCTTTTCTCTGAAATATCCATCTGCTCTTTAAAATCTCTGTATCTAGCATCAACCTATAGCTTTCTAACTAAATAAATCTTTGAAAGTTTTTACCACTAAAAAATTCATTTTATCTGTGCAAAAAAAAATTTGTATTAAAAGACAAATGAAAATATTTATGAAGCACACAAAACACAATGAAAAATTAAGTATTTTTAACATCTCTGATGAAGTGGGTTTTTTTTTAATCTGACAAAAAGTATTTTCATTAAATTTGTGACGATCTTAAAGCACTGATTCGTTTAATTCATCTAACACAAACAGGAAATCTGAAAATATTTAATGTAAGAGCTGAAAAAATCTGTAGAAACACAAAAATATTTTGCATCAGTTGCTTGCATTATTAGAAGTTATTAAAGCATAAAGTAATATACAGACTGGCTATATTACTGAGTATATTTTGTGCCAAGAAGCCTGGCCTACTTTTTTTTCAGCTTATTTCACCAACAATTTTACTCAAATCTCACAATAATTCTGAGCATTAAATGCCCATATCAGTGGTTTTAATTAAATTCTCTGCTGTGGGAATATATGGCTTTTAAGAAAACCAACTTATGACAGCGATTCCATTTTACTGATAAAGTAACACAATCTCTTTGCAGAAGTACTTATTTACAAAAACGCAAATAATGGAAGACCAGTTTAAATTAATCTTCAAGAAAATCATCATCTTTCTTTAGTTTTTTAAACAGAATGTTCAGAGACTCCATCATAATTCATGATTTAAATACATAGGTTATGGTTTTTTCCTGTTTCGGCCTCTAACATTACTGCTTCCTCTACAGAAATAAGGCCATTGTTGACCTTATTTGTGTCTGAATATTTAAACTCTAAAAAACGTATTGGAAAAAGTAAACCAAAATGAACAAATTAACCACTTAATCACACAGTATTATTCTACATCCTTTATCGGTGAACACACCATTGTGAAAATTTTTAAATCACAGAAAAATCCAATATACCTTTTCTAAAGTGAGAAGATTTATTTCTGATTGTAGCTGGATTTCTGGTTTGCTACTTTGTTGTTCTTTGTATTGCTGGAACTCCTTCTCCAAAGTCTTATGCTTATTTTCTGCTTCATAAAGCTACATTAAAGAAGCCAAAATGCAAGTTAGCAGAAAAGCCCATTCACAGACAAATAACTAGACTACAGAATTTAAGTTACTTCTTAGGCCCTGGAACAAACATTTTACTGTCAATTATCTGATATAAAACAGACACGGAAAGTTACACATTCATAATTAACGATTTCTTGATGATGGCACACAGCAATGTTTTAATAGGAAGAGTTTTAAAGAGGATCTTTGCTCAGTACTGGAAAGAAAAAAACAAGTCTGTCCTCATAAACATAAGATCAAGATTTATGCACATTTTTGTTCACATTTCTAAAACAACTTGCAGAAGAAATACAGAAAGCATAACACTAAGATTTACACATCTTTTAAAGAAAGCCAGTGTTATCTACTATATGAAGTTTTATTACTTACTCAATTTCACAGCATAACTTTTTTAGGAATGTCTGCAAAAGGAAACGACTAATACCTTGTACAGCCAAATGATTTAGAAGAAAGGCTGAAGCAGAAAGGCTTCAGTGACTAATGACTTAATGCTGAGTACCTCTGCCCTCACAGTGTATTTCCACAGTTTCAAGAAGATTTTTATAAAGAGAGTGCTTTGCTTTTTACACACAATGGGTAATTTGAAAAATGATGCCAATACACAATTACTTGCTACAGAGAAAGTAAGGAAGTCAAATGTTTAACAGTGTTCTTTATAATATATTGAAAATACTAAGAACTTTTTGTAATGTTTTCTTCTTCTTTTAAATATTATTCAACTATAAATACCTTAATACACCTGATGGAACTGAAGTATTCCATACCAGAGTATGATCCCATGTGCTGATCTTGTATTTATGTCCAATTAGATAATGCAAATATTCCCATGAATTGTATCCAACAGTTTAAATACTGCGTGAAAATACTTTGGGGAACTTATTTATGTTTCAAAGCCAACTATTTGTATTAGTACAACAATATTTTAATCTTTGGATCTTCTAATTGGGTCACCTCTATTTTTCTCCTAAATTTCTTTTTTTTTTTTTTTTTGCATATATATTGTTACAGAATTTTTTGCATTTTATAATTTTTTGCATTTGTAATTGTTACAGAATGGATGTAAGAAAGCAAACATTTCTCCTAGGGAGCCATACAAAAACAGAGTTTGCTGCCATTGTTTTTCTCACAGAACTACAATAACCTATTGAACTTGAACAAAAGATACTGCTGTTTAACACCTTTCATTTTTACCTATTTATTTTTAAAGCAGACATATAGACATGATGCCAAAGACAATAACTAATTTCTTTTGCTATTAGAAATATCAGCTCTTCCTAGAACTTCTATAACAATATTTAATTTCTTGTTGGTTCTGGAAACACTTTCAAAAATTGAATTTCTCATGAGACTCAGAACTGTGGACTTGAGGAAACGATAAAAATCCCACAAATAAAGCACAACTTCCTTATTCAGAAAGTAAAGATGATGTTCTTCAAGGCGGATGCTTCAAGGATCTTCCCTTGTACATAGTGGGGCTTACCTCAAAACAAGTTGAAGTCTAGAGTTCTCTAAATGTCTAAGTGTGGAAATTGTGTATTGACAAATCCCTTTAAAAAGGTATGGAATAAGACCACTTATTCCAGAATATTCCATGTGAAAAAAACAAAAACAGCAACACAAAAAAAGCCACACAAACAAAACTCCACACTCACTAAGGTCTTAAAAAAAGAGACTCATCTGGCAGCAACAGAAACTTTCTGCTTGTGCCCATGACAAAGAGCAGGGTCCTAGAAACTCCAAAGTAAGCGAACAAAACCGCACCACCAACAAAGCAACAGAAAAAAACCCATCTCACGTACAATATGTGGCAACAACCATCACATATTGAAGGATAGCAGGAATAGCACAGAGCAAGACAACCAGGATGCTCTGGGAAAAGTGGCTTTCATACAAAACAAGAGAAAACATAGAGGGGTTTGTGTTTAGAAGAGAAACAGTATGACAGCCACCTATGCCATCAGGGAGGTATGTTAACAGTATGTTGCACAGGCACTAAAGGATTCCTCATAATTATTAAAAAATGTGCTTAAAATGAACAAATAGAAGTTTTTAAATATAAAAGACAATTAAATTTTATAACCCACTGCCATAGGATGTTGCAATTCTAAATACTTTTAAAAAGGAATCATATGAGATCATGAAGAAAACTTTCATTGATGGCTAGTAAATATGAAACTGATTCTGGTGAAGAGTACATATAATACTTGATGGTACTGCTGCATATGCCTATATCACTTTTTTTTCACAGTCTCACTTCCTTTTTCTTATCCTCTAAAGTCAGTCATTGCTGCACCATAATACTGAGCTAAATGATCTTTGGTCTGAAAAATGTATGTCTGTTCAGAATAGGGAAAAAAGTGATTGTGATGTTTACTTAGAAAAGATCTGTTGAAGCTATAAATGGAGCTGAAAGAATGAATATGAAAGAAGAATACTAGCTGGTGGCACTTGGCCACTTGAACAAGAACTACTGGCAGCTGCCAACAACACATAAAATGCAGAAGTGATTCACTTATCACTTTGAAGACTGTATTCTGCAGTTTGAAACTGTTCATCTTGATTCAGTGAGTGCTCAAGTCAAATAATCAAAATAAGTATCTTCAAGGTTAGCAACATTTTTGTATTAGCTACGTTTTTAAAAAAGTTCACTGTATTGTGGTTAACATATGCTAACAAGTAAAGAAGTACATTAATAACAGTATTTATTACAGAACTAAAAAACTCATGAAAAACTATCACAACTCTTCCTAAGTATAAAAATCTGGCTTTGGCTGACACAGTTCTTCAAACAGTGAAAGCTAATACTAGATTATCACTATTACATACCAGACATGAAAAACACCAAAGCAAGTAATTAATCTACAAAAACAAAGTACTTTTCTGAACACTTAGGCATTAGTAAGATTTAATCTACTTAATAACAAATTAAGTGTCTAATGTTATAACAGCTAAAAAAAATAAGCACTAACTTTTACAGTTTACTTTAACAGTCAGGAAAAATGTCTAGACTATCCTTGTTGTTAGTGCCAAAGTTAGCTTACAGGACAACAGAACATGGTCTAAGTTTTCTGTTTAGAAAGTAGTACTCTCAGAATAGAAGACTGCAATAACAAGAGCATTTCTCCCTCTGTCCCAATAAGGATAATAGAAATACTCTTTCAGTATTTTAGTATTTATTCTTTTAGCAATAGAAGAATAAAACTAACTGCACGGTCAAACTACTTATTTAGTAGTTAATTTAGATGTTAATTGCCAACAATTTCTTAAGTTTAAGTACTGAAATGTACACTGCTGTTCAGGTTCTTCATGTAATGTATGCTTTTAAATGAAACTTTATTTTCAATGTTGAAAAAATAATTAGAAGCATCGCACTACAAACTGGCCATGCAAGTGAGCACGACGGACATGGATGGATCTCAGCATAGAGCTCCCCAATTTAAATAAGAGATTTGTTACAAAGTTGCCAGAAAACAATTGCCTCCAAACCACTACTGAACCTCGTATTCTTAGAAAAATGCTCAGTTTCATGGTGTACTTACCTGCTGATGTAAGCGAAGCTTGTCTTCTTCCAGTTGTTTGATTTTTGACCTTTCTAGCTCAAGCTGATGCGCACATTCCTCCCTGGCTCGACGCACAGAATCCTGAAGCACCTGCAGATTTCGTTCATGCTCTGCTTGCAGCTCCTTCTTTACTCTTTGAAGCTTAAAATGAGAGACATATTTATATTAATCCATAGGAGTGAGAGCTTCACTTGAAAAGTCTTACAACTGTTACTGCTATTCATGACAGAAACATTGTTATTAATTTCTGAAATTAAACAATAAAATTCCCACTGTCCAAATATTTACTATGTATGTTCTTACTGAATTTCAGTTTAACTAATCATCTGCCAATCATTGTATTTGGGCTACAAATATACCCTTGCTTGACTACTGCAAAAACAGAGCTCTCTGGAGCTCTTCTATACAATGCAAATGATTCTACATGATTCCTCAAGGCAGGTTTCACATCCACCTTCCTACTACAAAGTGAAAAGCTAAATACTTCAATTCACTGCAGAGACTGTGAAAGTCACAGCCACAGCCAAAATGTCTTTAGGTCAGTGAGACTGCACTGTTCAAACTGAGCATATTGAAATGATTTCTCATCAAGCTAAACAGAGGAACAATCCTTGACATGTTTGAACTTTCTAGAAAGATGCTACTGTCCCAGATACCTGCTAGCTGAATAGAAACTTCTCCAATGGCCCATTTCTCAAACTGTGTAGTTTGCTAACAGAACATGACATCATTTTGACCAGATGTTTTTTAAATCCACTGACTTTTATCACCTTTGGCTCTCAGGTCAGAATTTTACTTTGAGAAGTTTTTAGAGACATATACATGACATTCAAAATAATTACTTCTACTCAGACTGAAATGCACTTGGCCAAACCTGAGCACCAGATTTTTTTGCACAGATGCTAAAGTCAAAACACTATTTACAGCACAAACTGCATCTTGAGGTACAGACAGTCTGGGTACTGAACAGGACACTGGCTCAGCCAGCCAATTCCTGTGTTGGAAGATCTCAATTTTGTTACAAGCACAGATGGGATTAGTAGGCTAAAAAAATTAATCTTAGTTACAAAGAGGAAAGAGAAAGCTTTTTGGACAGCTAAAACACTACAGTATTTTACCTATATAATTTTGAGTTTTTTTCTGAAATACAAGAATAGGCAGTTTATTTTCTCCTTTCATATGACCAGCATGCCTGAAGTCACACCCCACTTCACTAGACTGGGGGTGTTCAGAACAGTGGTAGTTACTGGTTTCTCCTGCATCCTCTTTGACCCTTTAGTGACTACTAAAAAAAATAAACAGAAGTAGGAACTCTGAAAACATTGGATAAAAAAACCTGAAGCTTCTCACAGATCTCCTTGTCGCTTTATCCTTTTTCAACAGTTAATCTAGCAATTACTTTTTGAAGTGAGACACTCTTGTGTATGTGTACAATACTTACCTGACAGTGCAAAACTTAAACTTGAGATAAGCTAATTTTACATAAATGTCTGCACTGACATTAATTCTGTCAACAGAAGGTTTACAGTTCTGTAATTCTAGCAACCCACTTAAAAGTGCACAGAATTTCTATTTCAGTAAAAAAGTGTAGTTGCTACAAAACTTGGCTTAATTACTAGCATTCTTCTACATATCACTATGAATGTGGCTAGCATAGTTGTCACTATGTGACAATTTAAACCTTATAGAAGTAGCTAATGCAATTACATTGTTTAATACAACAGTTTTTACCTCTGATTCAGCAGTAAAAAGCTGTCGCTCTCGCTTATCCAGATCTCTCAGGGTTTTCTGAAGCTGTTCTTCCAAAACATTATATTCTGCTACCTAAACAAAGGAGGGAAAAAAAGTATAAAATACTGAGTTTTTATTTAGAAATTTCTATACAAAACAAGTCTCCAGCTCTTAATTAAGAACTTGCAATCCTTCCAACTCAGTATAGGCTAATGGCTTGCCATGCACAGCAGGCCATAGAAAGGCTTTTCAATGAGGCAAGTAAAATGCAATTAAAGAGCTCCCATATACAGCAAGCTAACCTAAGGAAATTTCTAACAAATACTCTATGATTAAAGGCTACTTTTGAGTCTTCTGCACTGTTGTAGACTAGATGCATGCATATCAGTAGGGGAAAAGTCTAATTACAGACCCTTTGTTACATGTTCCCAAATACCTTGTTAAATTTATAACAATTCAGACTTTCTGCAAATACAAGGAAGAATTTACCTTTTTCTTCACTAATGCCTCTCTCTCTCGATCTCTTTTCTTCCATTCCTCTGCAAGTGCTTGCATATGGACCATTTCCTTCTTTTTAAGCTTTCAGAGGGGAAAAAAAAGAAACCAAACCACAAACTAGATAAAAATTGTCGGTAGTGCACCTTTAGAGTACTAGCAGACCTAAGTCTTGAAGCAAAAGCATTTAGTATGCTCACTTGTATAGCCCAAGATATGACTTGGATGGATACTGAAAGACTTCTTAAACTGAAGTACAAAACACAAAGTAAATGCATGTTTGAGAAAAGTAGCCCAACAAAGAGGTACTAGATTTTCACTACCTTTTGAAAAGAAGTAAACAAAACTGCCTAGAATGACTTCAAGAGTAGGCAGCAAGGGTTTTTGAGATGCAACTAAAGGAATACAGAATTAATATTTAACATCAATAGTTTGAATGTTGAATCTTTATAAAGAGTACAATGGGAAATTGTGAAGATGGTATTCTGCAGTTCAAACCTAGCACCTTCTTCACTTACTTAAGATTTAGCCTTCTTCCTTAAAAGCATGGAATTTGTGGATGGAGTAGTTTACATCTGAAGTTTTAATATTCTGTATGAGTAAAATATAGCTCTTATTTGAAACAGCAAAATAAAATACAATTAAAGTTATTCTTTGTACCAATTCTGCTAATCCTTCTCTGGCCATCATGTAATTTAGGTAATAAAAAAGGAAGAGTAAAAAACCTGGTTTTCAAAAATGTCCTCTTGCATTTCCTTCCACATTTCTAACTCCAGTGCTGCTTTGTATTCCAGAGTTTCTCGAGGTTCTGGATGGCTTTCTGGGGCGCAGCGAGGTTGAGTGTGAGGGACATGCCGTTGTTGACCAGCACCTACATCCTGATGTAATAAGAGTGGATTTTTCATTGGAACCTCAACTTGTCAAAGACATGTTCAAAGGAAAAAGAAAAGATTTATATAAAATTTACTTGAGAAGAATCTGACACCATAACTTCTTGCACTTTGACAAATCCGTAGTCTTCCAAGGTGATGGCATACGAAAGCTCTGCTATTCTGCTGCCTGACCTATAAATAGCATTAGAATGTTATTTTAATTAAAACTGTTGAAAGATACAGGAAGAGAATTGTAACACAACACACAAAACAGCAAAGCTGAAGTCGTTCTGTGCAAGCTCAGAATCTCTGAACAGTTGCCCATGTGAGAGCCCAAACATATATATTAGGGCCTAGTTTATGAATCTACAGCAAGCCTTCTGACTTAAACAGATAACTTGTCATTGGAAACCTATTTAACTAACAGATTACTATAATCAGCACATCCCTGCAATGAGGGAATAATCCAAAATCGTACCTACAGTCCTAAATCTTTCTAATGATGTAACTGTTCATATACAGGCACTGCTGCTGACTTCAACTTAAGGTATTCATTAAATTTCCTTAGTTTTCCTTGTTTAGATTTTAACAGTAGCCTTCTAGTTATCCACAACATAAGTAACTTAGCATATAATTTGTGGTAAAACACCCTTGGATTACTAAAAAACACATTTCTGGAAGCTTCAGCATAGGGAACTGGCAACTTGAAATCACTTAGAGGTTGCAATATCTACCTGCCCTTGTACAGTGAAACAATACCTAGATAACAGATAATTAAAAAAATTTATTTGAAAGTAGTTATGGTTTCTGCTTACGAATAGCTTGTTTCCAACAGCCTTGTTTCTAATCACAGTCAAAACGTAGCAAACGAAGCCAGTCTTTTGCACAGAAAGGTATTAACAGAAGGAACACACAGAAGTCGTGTAACTGGAAATTATCAAAAGTCTCACACAAAAGTACACTGCAGTGTAGACCTTGGTCAAAACAGAACCTCTCATTTCAGTGATAACCACTCAGTAAGGCAAATGACACAATCACCTGTCACCTGGAAGCTGCAGAACTATCAAGCAACAGATGCTGAAAGAATTAACCACAGCTGTAGTTTTCACAGACATTCACTCTCAGCAAATATGACTAGACAACACTAAAATGCTTTTTACAGGGTACAGCCTTCTACAGTTATTTGCAAAGGGAAAAAACCCAATAAATGCTTGTACTTCACTTAAGTTAAAATACATTGTTGCATTAAATTCTTACAACTTTCCATCAGCTACTGACTAAAAAAGAAAACAATATTTGTATTAGTGGACCTCAAATCTGAGTAATTGATTCAACAAGTGTGTTGAACATACCAAGGTAAAAAGAAGGTTACACCAACAAGAGCAAGGATAAGAAGGGGTCAGCACAGCAACAAAACACGGACCTGATTACATTTTGAGAATGCCATCTAGTGGTTATGTTTTATGCAAAACCAGGTTTCATTTAATGAACGGTAGAAGTATGAAACTTAAAATACAGTGAGATCTTAAAATAACTCTTCACAGAATCAGCCCATGCTGGCTTTCCCACAGAAGTTTAAGCAAAGCCAGAGGTCAATTTTCTATTATGTTGGGAGGTGGGGGGATACCAGTCACTAATGTGAAATTTCCTGCAAGTTAAATATAACATGCATTTTTTAAAATCTGTTGCATTAGCGGTTTAAAATTGACCTCAGTCTTAATAACAATTACATTTATTTTTAAGGGCATAATCAAGTTCCATCCTCACACAGAAAAGATGAGGGTCTAGTCACTGTTTGTGAACACTAACCATCTTCAACAAGGACATAGGATAGAAGTAACTACAAATTAAAAAAGAAATACACACACACACAATATATATATATATATGCAAAAACCCCATCACTGCTCTAGGTAAATGAACATTTGTCTTCAGACAGAATATTAGCTAATACTGCCCCTTCTGATCTACACAAGCTGAAACCCCTGCTACTGTCCTGAAACAGGAGATGTCTCCATTCTCTGGGTGTATCTGTCCTCCTAACTTTCACCAAAGTCAGCTGTATCTAATAGTATACTATGGAAAAACAATGTTAAATATTTTATGAAACATCAACACTTTCTATGATTGAGTAACTTACTGAAGAAAGTGCCTTAGTAACATTTTTTTCAATTATTTATTTCTTCATCTGTCTGTGACGTTTAATTTACCCAAGCTCATGATTATAAAGTTCATTAAAATAACTTTGGTAGTAGTGTGGACATTGCCCAGTACGAAGTGGCAATTTAGCTTTTCATCTCTTGGATGCCTATTCTCCCCTCTGCACACTGCAATACTCTGCAGCCTGTTTACCTATTCTAAAAGCTATGCAGGAAGAGCTTGCTGTTTTACAGAGAAATACTAAACAACAACTCTAGAAAACTTGCTACAGAGTTAAGTATTTTTAAATCGTTTTACCCTTGTGCTGCTATGAAATTGACTGTTTCATTACAAGTCTGACGCCAGCATTGTTCACCATTCCCACCCAAGAAGCGCGTTTTTTCTGAAGCCAAAACTTTTGAAAGCTGAAGCCTCGCCACTCCTAGAAGTAAGTCTTTGGCTGTTTTATCCTTGTGCCACAATTCAACCAGCAGAGGCAATCTGAAACAAAGAAGTGATCTTAGTGTCAGGCATGAAAATGAAAGAGGAGGCATTCTTATTCAGACGAACCTCATGTTCTAAAAGCAACTTCTTAAATCAGTGATGGCTACAAAAGTCAAACAATGAGTTGGTTTTACTGCCCATTACTTAGAGGAATGAGACTGATTGACTCTGTATCTTCCCAGTCACTTGGTTCAGTTAGATTATCATTGCTTTCTTCAATTACTAGGGATTAACAATGTTACAGTGAGAGTGACTGACAGAATAATGCTAATACAATTTGTTAATCTTCATTTACAAATACCTACAAACCAATTTTAGCTATTGTCACTCAAAATACATCTCCCTCCACTGCTACTTTCAAAATACCACTATTTTGATGAGTTTTTTTACATCTTAATCATTTATTGAAAACTGGTGGAACTACTGGGAGAACTGTTTTACAGCCCTCAACTCTGCAAGCTGCTTTCCAGGTACCTGCTGTATTTTTAAAGATATCATATAGTCATTGCATATTAAAAAGAAAGAAATTTCATATTTCAAGAAGTACTTTGTTAAAAATGCTGCTATCAAGCTTTACTTTTAAAATTTATGGCAATTGTACTTGTTTCTGTAACCAAAAATACCTAAGTATGCAAGAGAGAAAAATCAAGAACTGTAGAATTCCTGACCTTAAGTGTAATTAATAGAGAAACTGGAAAGTGTAATTAATAGAGAAATTGGAAGAACTGGCATTAGCCTTTAATTATTTACTAAATTCTAGAACTGATAATCTTAATGTGACTGCATTTACAACAATATGTAGAAAAGTGTACAACAATCTAGACAAGTGTAATTAAGATAAAAATTGCAAATTACTACCTGAAAAAAGTATCTTGAAGCTGATGAGGCATAGTTGCAAAGTCAAATGCACAATATGACTTTGGAAGAAAGACTTCCATGTTCTTTCTAACTTCCACAGCTGGACTTGTCATAATAGGTGCTGCACTGCCAAAAAATGGGTACGAGTACCTAATAAAAAAAAAACCCAAAAAAATTCTATAAATAACTTTTTTTTATACCTTCTGCAACAGGAAAACCAGTTTAGACATAATTTACTAAAGCATCACATGTATCAAAGTTTGAGAAATTTACAGTAGTACATAGAACAACAGAACTTAGTTCTCAAGTATTCATGTTGTCATTTACTTCAGGAATGATCCAGCTTCTTTATATTGGCTGTTGTTTTGACAAAAAATGCTTCAGTAACCTGTATGTTCACAACCAGATGAATTCATATTTTACTAGAACTCTGAAATTGTTATATAAACTGAGCAGACAAACAGAAGAAAAATTTATACTCACATGTAGATTGTTACTTGAGAACATCTGACACTGTACTTACAGTTCAGACTAGACTAACGTGCAATAACTGATAACTAGGTATACATATATATAGTGTCAGATCCCTTAAAAATTTTTATTAGCTCTTTCATTTCCACACTTTAATTGACTAAAAGGCAAGCCAATATGACTTAAAATGTGGCCTGAAACTACTTTACTGGCACATTTCAGTGTATGATAAACTATAACAAACGGGAGATCATGAATCTCTTAAACTTCATTTTGTTCAAACTGATGATGCCAGCTGTCAGCTAAGTTCCTAATAAAATAAAAGCTGCATCAAATGATGCCTCTATATAGAAAAATTGCATTATTCACCATTTGCAGAGAGCTGTTGAAAGAGCTTGTTTAGACTGGAATAAAATAATGCTTCCGATGTACAGTGAATAGGCAATTTTTTACCCTGCAACTTTTCTTATCATTTATGTATCTGGACGTTTCTCCTCTTCAGCTTCCCACTATGTTAATCAATGACTATAGAAATTCAAGTGCATAAACCAAAAAAACCTATGTGTTGTTACTGTTTTGAAACAAATTAATTATTGAAATGTTACATGAAAGATTTTATGTGGCAAAATTCCATCCATTGTATGTTGCTCTTCACATACTATTTAGTAAAGAAACCTATATGAAAAGACATTAATGATGCACTCTATATTAGTGTATTTTAAAATATTCCAGCCCTACATCCCATCTACACCTTTTCAACCTAGTTCAGACAAAATCTAAAGAACCACCATGACAACTAGACCTCCTAGTGACCACTTAAAACTGTATGAATCAAGGTCTGCCAGAAAAAGAGTCAGAGCAAATGCAGGGGCACCTCCCCAGTCAGAAATCCTCAACGCTTTCAGACTGAATCACCATTTAAAGATATATTTCATCACAAACATCAAAAGCACCCTGATGGAAATGAGAAGACAAATTGTAAAAACTATTATTAATCATTGACTTTAAATATACCACCAATAATTAATATAACAAAAGTGGAATTTCTTTTTTAAACCATCAAAATAATCCCTGTATCTACAAATCTCTCAGAAATGCATTTAACCACACCGATTCTTCATTAAAACTAGAATGTACTTCCTTTGGATTCATACACAAACCAGTGATCTGACTCTTACTGAAACACTGTAGAGTTCGTGGTGGGATGTGGAAAACTACAAAAAGAAAAAAAAATCACTTCATTGATGAGCTGGAAACATAGCCAGAAAGTAACATGAAAATTCTTCTAATTCTCCTCTTTCTTTAAAGACTGATGTTCCTTTTCTGAGCTCAAATATTCAAATGATATTTAATACCAATTAGAGTAATAGGTAAAGTTTTACATACCATCTTTTATGCTCTGTTTAGTGATAAGCCAGATGAAATTCTAAAGTATTTTGCTACTGAAAATCAGCTACATGAAAGGCATGAAGCAGCAGAGAAACACAATGCCAGTAGTAATTCACATTATGAAGGCTTCGTATTTACCAAGAATAACAAAAATAAATTGTACCTTAAAATGCAATTTATTGGAAAACCAACTTCCAGACCACGTATACTTCTTAAGTCTATTGAAAAGCAAAAATGGTGAGAGGCTGCTGGAATGACAATTTTCTGTGCTGACACAGGCTCAGAAGAACTGGACACACCCACAGGGTTAGGCTGAGATATCGCTATTGGACCACTATCAGCTGAAAACACAAAAGAGAATTCATCTGCATTTTTAATAACTTGTTCTGCCCAAAAGAACATATATTAAAGATTAGTGTCACATTTTAGTAATAGGTTGCTTCCCTGAGAGATTTCTGTTCCTTGTAAAATAAATGGATACTGTAAAAAATAACCACTCCTTCTGTAAGTTACTGCTTCCAAAGAAAAAACACCAAAAACCCAATATAATTTAAATCTTCTTAAAGGATTGTAATATTTTTCCTTTCTTTACTAGTGTTTGAAGCTATGTAAGGTTTCACTCATTGAAAAAAGTTTACACTAAGATTGAAGAAATTAAATTCCTCAGAAAGATGCTGCAATATTTTAGTTTATATCAATTTTTCATAACCAACTTGAAGGCATTCATAGGAAAAAATGTTTTTAGCAATTTAGGGGTTTTTTTCAATTAACTAACTTCTTTAGGGGAATTATAAAAACAGTCAGATTAACAGGTCAATTCTGCTCATGTAAGGCAGCATCACCCTTGGCTCCAAGCTGAGGTTTAGCTACCAAAGCAAAGTGAAATGAGCAAAGCACATCTGCTTCTGTCACTGAACCTACGTACTGTGACATTCGTTTTATAATTTAGGAAGCAAAAGCAACACTGAGTGCCTGCCCAATTGCATCCAGGCTTCCCACATCCTTACAATGAGACCCCTTCAGAGAGTAAAACTGCAAACTACAAGTCCCACAGAGGTCTCCAAAAGGTGTTCTTGAAAAATGCTCAAGACATTCTGTTTAAGTCTTTAAGGGACATTTGGGCTACCAAGCCCCTACAAAAAGAGGGAATGAAAGTGTCAGATAAGAAATCAACTGCCTTTTGTAAGTGCTACTTGTTCTGACACTTCCCTCATAATTATTTAAAACATTTCCACTTTTATAACTTTTAAATAAATACATCACTACTAGCATTTACTTTATTATTTCCTCCTTTTTTCTAAGTTTTGTTTGCATTAATATTTACATTACAAAAAAGAAAAATGCTAGTTAACACAATATATGAAAGAAACAATTTTAAGTGTTTCAGGTAAAATGTCAGTAGATTGCTTGGTGCAAAGAAGTGGCTGAGTGGCATTTTAAGGTAATCACAAAACAAAAAGTACATACAGCTTACTGTCAAAGTTCATTTAAGTTGGCAGTACAGTCAAATTTCATTTAATGTACTAAGTTCAATAAATTTTGCCTTACTGGGATTTTGCAGATCTATTGGAGGTGATTTTGCTCTGCTCTGCGATTTCAAAGCTGGAAGCTCTTCAAAACACTGTTTGTTAACCTCTTGAGAGCATCCAGCCACCAGCCCTGAAATAGAAATGTGACATGACATGTTTTACATCTCAGCAAAACAGAATTATAAAGTTACTATTAGAAAAAAAATCCTGGATTTCCTAGCCAGAGATTCAAACCAGCTTCTGGGTTCACAATACTGTCTTTTTACATTCCATATAAAGGACTTAATCCTTGCTTAGATAAGATCAGTTAGGATTAAAAGAAAATTTGGCTGAATTAGCAGACAAATCCTGAGAGCCCATTCTAGGGCACAGAATCTCCTCTATAGAACTAAGTGTCTTTAGGACAAATCTCAAAAGACCAGCAAAACAAATATCATTAGAAGAAAAATAAATCTGCTTTATTCATAAACAATTTCTTACAAAGATTCATGCTCAGTAATATTTAGCAAAACAATGTTATTTTGAGATTTATTCAGTTATTATGGTATTTCTTATCTCTGTTCCTCTTCCACTTTTCCACTTCCCAGTTCCCAAACCAGATTCAAGTCTTCCTAGGGCTTGGGCTACCAAGTCCAAATGAAAGGAACATGTGAAAACAAAACAACCCAGTTGCTTGATTTTATCCAGGAATCTGTACTGTACAAACATTTGTCTTCAGAAATTACTACCCACATAGTAAATTCCTTAGAAAACTTAAAAATCCCGCATTACCCCTGCTTTTCTATAGAATAAATTAACATTAACATTTCATCTCATTGAGCAAGTCAGTTTCTTCATAGGCCTTGCACTAAACCTTCTTATTCACAACTTCCAAGAAATTCCAAAAACTTTTATTATGACTTTTCAAGCTGATGACATCTCCACCACTTGTAATCTACACACCCCCAAATCCCTAATCTGGCCCTTGCAAGCATACTTAACAGTGATCATGCTCAAATCACAACATTTATCTGCCTTCTGTTATTTGTTTTATGCAAATGATTCTGACTTGCCTGAAATTTATCACCAGAAATAAATAGTACTTCATGAATTCACTAGAAATGAGTAGTACATGATACAAGACCACACTTGGCAACTGGGCAAAAAATTATATACCACATACCCCTTTTCCTTGGTTTTGTGCCTTTTTCAAACTTAAGACTTTCCACTTCACTCTCTGTTGCTACATCTTCTTTTGAAGGACACTGGTCAGCTTTAGATGGGACATTTTGGGATCTCTGCTGCTGGCTCTCTGTTTTTCCACTAACAGGTGAAAGGACTTTCTCCTGTGGCTGTTTGGGTTCAGTTGCAGCATTTAAGGGAATCAAAGGCTGAATGAAATGATAGTTTTCTTACTGACCATGTCTTGCATTGAAAAATTCTGTCTAGAACACAATTTTTTTTTCATAGTATGAGATTATTTTTCAGACATTGAAAAATGCCAACAAAAGGATTACTCATATAAAGCAGTTAATTCTTTCAGTTTTTTTTTTTAACACAAAAGCCAGTTAAATATGATTAAGAAATACCAAATTTTTTTAACATGAAACTGTGTCTAAACACAACAATGAACAGCTAAGACATACCTGGGTAGTCAAGCTCTCCCTCTGAAGAACTACAGATACCCCAACAGTAGGAGCCAGATCCAAAGGAAGTTGTGGCAGTTTCTGTTTAGCTCTATTTGGTGGAACAAGAACAAATGGTCCTTCTATTGCCACAGGGCGTTGGTCAATCTCCACATTTCCTCTCTTCAGCAGTCCAGACAGGGGAACTTCAGTGCTTCCAAGAGAGTGGTCCCCACAGCAAAGATGGATCTGCACACACACAAAGGTGCTAGAAAGTAACTGGTATGTGTGATTTGCACTGGAGCCGTTTGTGCACCCTCCACCAAAGGTAGCATAAATACAAGAAGTTATCATCCCTAACCTAGTCCCTGCATGCTGAGAATAAGAACAGCTGTGAAATGTCAGTTTTGAGCAGGTGGGATTTGCTCACTGACAGGGCAGCAGCAAATCACTGCACTGTCCTTCTGAGGACCTGTCATATTATTCCTTCTGTAGGATAAATTCAGCACTCTGTGGCTTCTAAACACAGCTCAGATTCCTGCCCTTAGTGTACAGGCATATAAAATGCGTGACTGCAAAGTAATCAAACAGGTTACGTGAAGGCTTTGGGCATATATTTAGACACCACTTAAGTGGCAAAGATTTTTGGAATTAAGTAACTGTGGTTTTAATTCCTGGTAAATATAATCATTTGGAAACTTGATTGAACTGTTTATTCCTTAAACAGCTTAATATTTACACATATGAGTGAAAGATGGATCTTAAAAAAACCAACACACACTAAGGTAATCTATTTTCCTCAAAGTTACTCTTTGAAACTTAAATACTAACTTGCTTTTTCCCAAATATGAGTCACTTCAGTTTTGATTTAGCAGATCAGAACACTGTATTCCCATCCTTAATATTTATTGCACTTAAGGAAAACTGTCGCGCTGAAAGGTGTGAGCTGCCAGTATACATATCTAAGTGTACATATATACATACAAATACAGTCATACAATACATACACACACACACACTAGCCTGGCAACTAGCACCTTTTACAACCAAAGTCTTCGTTTTTGGAAATATATGCTAAAATTAAGAATCAGAACACAGTGCTCTGATCCTATATCATAAGATTTAAGATGCTGAGTGAGAAGTCAAAGGAAGACAACTCAAAAATCAAAATGTGGCTCTGACTGCACAAGAACTTTTGTTCAAAAAGTTGCTCTTTACACATGATGCAAACGTGCATGATTCCCCATATATGTATCATACATGCTATATTAAACCCTTTAAGTCTGTAGAGTAAGAATAAATTCTAAACACACCAGTGTACATGTTGCTCCAAAAATATTTAAAGTTGAGGCAAAAAAAAACCCCACCCTGAAACAACATTTAAACAAAAACATTCTTAAACAACCCTGCATAAAAACCCTAGAATGGTCTGTATAAACTTGAAGAAAAATAACTTTAAAAGGGTCCAGATCCACAAATTACTTTGCATAACTAAGAGTATCTTATTTACCAGCTACATTATCAGAAACCCTACACCACCCTTACTCAATGAAGCAGACTCTTGTTGTGTAGTTAGCTTGAGCCATGCACAGATTGCCAATATCACTACCTGATATGTAGAATCACAGATTCATTTAGTTTGGAAAAGACCCATAAGACTGCTGAGTCCAGCTGTTAACCTAACACTGCCAACTCACCACTAAACCCATCTAAAAGCAAGGCTAAAAAAGATAAGCAATATCTCATAACAGCCCAAAAATGTCTGTAGTGTATTTAGAAACTATATTTGGCTATAGAGTGGGGAGAAAAGAGATGTCCCTTATCATTCACAAAGAGTGCTGAGGACAGTGATTTGAGAACTTAGGCAAGAGTGACCTGAGCAGCTGGCATGGGATTACCATAGGCAGCACAAAGCAGGACTCTGGGCTGCAGATGGTCTGATTGCAGTGCAGGTCCCAAAGCTCAGAGCTCTTGAGAGTGCCACATAAGATCTTTGGAAAGATCATATTCCAGCAACACCTTTCATCATGACATGTAAACCACCCTGATGTAATAGCAATTAATTAAAAAGATAGCACTACACCTGAGCTAGGAAACTTGCTGCTATGGTTTCCCTCATAACAGCAAGAGAATCGACTTATATTTGAACTGAAATACTATAATACAATCTTTGTTTTGGAAACAGAAATGCTTCACAGATACAGCCTGTATCTGTTTCTTTTTTTAAAAAAAAATTATATTTATTTTATTTCTTTAATTATTTCTTTAATTTTAATTATTTATTTTCATTCACATTTGAAATTAAACAGCTTACCTGCAATTTTGACTGTGCACAAAGATAAACTTGAAGAACATCTACTGTACTACGTATTCGAACTGAAGCTCTTTCTGGCTCGAAGTTTGGATTTATTAAATCAGTGAAAGGTTCGTTTGTGACATCATTTCCCAGTAATGAGTAGTAGAAAAAAAACTCGGGCTGCCGATCAGGGAGCTTCATAGTACTAGGAACTAACTGAAAGAGATGCAGAAGAGAATAATGTATCTCTTTCCTTGATGCAGTTACAGTAATTCTGAAGCACTAGTTTGGAAATAAGAGCTTAAAGTGACCAGCTGACCTAAATCTTAGCTTGCATTCCACATGTAACTTATTATATTAACATTCAAATGAAAAATGTTTTACTAGTTTTGAAGTATAAAAGAGCAAGCTTTGATTTACAAGCAGAACAACAACTTGCAAAATATTCTGAATTACCTTCAAGACTTGTCAACACCAAGGGTTGTAACTGACATGTATTTAATAACATCAAGTACTGCACAAATGCTCAGAAATAAGTTGTGCCTTCATAAAATATTTCCAATATAAATAGCACAGATTAGACACTGTTATATAATTCATATGATTAAATAAAAGACTGAAACAGATGAACAGCTACTTCATCCTGTAGGCAACTGCAGCTGTTCAATGCCTAAAGAGGCACAACCCCAGAATGATCACAATAGATTTTACTTCTCAAGGTCCTGTAATTCTGACATGGCAAATTATTTTCTCTGAAAAAAACAAAGATGACAAGACTGAATAAAGTTTATCACACATCATGAGATCTAGACCAATTAAAGAAATGCTGCCAGTACAGCATAAACACAGCCTCTGAGGTCTAAAGCTGAAACAAGCATTAGCATGCCACTTCATCCAAGCCAATAAGTCCTTCCCTCAAGCAACATACAAACTCTGTCTTACATACTTGAGAAGTATTTCACCTTATTTAAACTCCATGGGCACCACACTGAAGACTGGTATTATCCCTACACAAACTTTTTACACCTTATTGCAGTAGAGAAGTATGTGTTGCATAAGAATGCACAATTTGAAGTAAATACAGCTTCAGCACTTCAAAATACTTATATTTCACCTGCAGTCTGGAATGTTAAGGACTTAATAAAGTTTTAAAATATAAACTCACTATGGGACAAGGTTATTTCTTGAAATAAACTTTAAAAAAATAGGAAAAAACCTAATTAGAAATGAGGAATGGGACGGTAAAAATACTAATGTGGGATAATGCTTGTTAAAAACTACACATAGCAAGGAAACAGACCTGTTCCAACTGTGTGGCAAATGCAATGGTTACAGACAAGACAAAGTGATCTGTGCAATACTCTGCTGGTCCAATTTGATGGTAGCCTTCTTCTTCATTCAAGACTGGCACAATACTTTTAGGGTCCAGTCCACGAAGAAGGGTTAATACTAAGAGAGAAGAAATAAACGTAAGTAACTACTGGTGTTCATAATTGCTGCAGCAATCTGATATATAATTGCAATTTTAAGCATTACACATGGAAATTACATGTGGAAATAAAAATTACAAATAAAGATCTTGATGCCTGGTTCCAAAGTTTTGCAAAACACAAAGAAGTCCCTCTGTATGCTTCAGAACAGCTACAGAAAACTCTGCAATTAACTTTGATTCACAACTGTTATATTGAACATCATGCTAAACAGTATTCTAGTTCCTATTCTTATTTTGTGTTACAATGAGAAACATTATGGTGACTGTAAGTTTATTTCACTAGGCTAGAGTATATACCATGCTATTTCTTTACTTTGCTCATTAAAGGAAACGCAGAACAGTAACTGCATATTGCAATCTATTGGAACAAGTATGGTGTGCCATTGCACAGATCTTCAAAATGTTTCATTTAAAGATTTTTTCACCTGAAGTCTTCAATGCATAAAACTCTGCATTCTGGTTTGCTAGTTTCTGTTCTATAGTGCCAGTAATTCAACACATTCAGACTCCACGTTACATCAAATAAAAATAGTGACATAGCATTTTGTGAACAAGAAAGCTTCATTTCAAATATTGGAAGCTTTAGACAACTTAAGTCAGTAAAGAAAAAAAGGGTGTATGAACGGAAATGAATGATAATTAAATGGAAAAGTATCTGACTAGACTAGAACTGGGTAATCCAGCTTTGTCATACCCAAGACCTGGAACATTAACTTTACAACTGTGAAAACCCAGAAGTTTCTTTTCCCCCATCACATAAATATGATATTGACTAATTTTAACATGATGAAAGAAAGGAAAAAGCTGGCAAACTTGTTTGTAGCAATTATTCTACATAAAACATGAAATGGGGAACAGTGTTGAGTAAAGGCAGAAAGGTCTTTTATTTTTTCCCAGTGTCATGAGGGATATGAGAACTTGCAGACACAAAGACAACATGGGAAGTGCAGACTAAGGAATCATTTACAGTAATTCTTGGCCTCCTTTACAGATTTTACAATATGGCAAGTTCCCTGTGTTCTGCTGTAAACCTGAAAGAATGGAGTAAGCTATCTGACACTGAATCTTAAATCCTGTTATAACCAATCTTGAAATACAGCCAAGTCAGTGAATTCTGGGCCAGAAGCTTGTAAAACATTTACTGACCACTCTGCTTTTACAAAATCACAGACACAGATCATCAGCAGATAGATGACGGATTTAGAATTAGGGAAAAGGTACCTTCACGGCAAGAATACAAAGTATTGTAAGGTATGCAGGAGAAAATCCACTAGTTGTACAAACAGGCTCATTTTTTAAAAGTTAATTAGATAGGCATTTGGGTGAGAGATCAGTGCAAGATGGAAATATGTTTTTGTTTTGGGGCTCTTTAAATCAAGTTTCTAAGACCTTGTTTTTGTTTTTTTAACAACTACTAACTTGCATTAAAAAAACAAAAAAAAACCAACACACAGATGAATAAGTGACTTAAAGGCACAGCACATAAAGGCACCTACTGGTGTTAGCATTTGATTTTCCAATAGATTTTTTGAGATTTCTTTTGAGAAAAATTAACAAGAGAATCCAGAATTGGAATGAGTCCCAACAGTAAGCAGATGCTACTACAAAAAACCTCAACAATAGTAAATAATTTAAGTACCTAAAGATTAGAAGAAGAACCCACCAAAAAATAAGCAAGCATATCCAACAAATGAGACATTTTACGACTTTACAGTTCCAAGCCCAAACTACTGAAACTTTACATTCTATAAAGAAGCTCCTTTCCTATTTATTTCATAGCTTTCCAAATCCCATAAATACAAGTTAAATACCCAAAGGAGTTAACTACGTGCCCCTCATTCTCATTTTAAATACCAGTTGGTTTGCAACTTGTCGACCTAAAAGTCACAAAATTACCACAGTAAAGAATCCTTGAAAAACTTACTACCACACAGTACCTTAATCAGCTGCAAAGTTCACTGGAACTGCTGTGAAATTAAAATTCTCTTGAGACTTAAAGCAACATATTTGCAACAAGTGGTATGTCATCTGGCACAGGAAGATTTTTAATTCAAAGTGAGGGATGTCATGTTGCTTACCTTTCCCTTCTCTAGGGGGTGCCTCCTTTGCTTTAAAATCATCAGCCAGTGCTTTTGAATCCGTCTCCAATGCAACACCAATTTGTATTTCAGGTTTAAACTTAGGGTACTTGTTACTAAGCAAAGGATACCATTTGGGTACCTACATAGTAAGAAACAAAAATAAGAACCAAAAGTGTTTAAAAAACAACAGAAAAAATAGTATAATACTATTACAGAAAACTCAGTCTTAATCAAGCACTTCTAACTCATCATCTACAGAAAAACACTTTAGTTTTTATTTCTAAAAGTTTGGTCTACTTATTACACAGTTTTATGAAAATATTCTATCAAATAGTTACTGGATGACTACCTGCACATACTGGTTTTTTTCTACTGACTTGTACTGTGCAAATGTTAGACAGAGAAATATATCATAAGTCTTTATTTAGGAAACCTTCAAGTCCTCAACTGCACAGTAAGTCATATGCACTGACAATTCTCTAGAAGGGTGATGCCAAATAGAACACCAGGCTCCTCGCTTGACCCATATCCAAGTTGTTTCCATCAAGCTTGATACAAGGGTGTTGGCTAATCAAATTTATATAAACAATTATATTGTGCTTACTCTATGCTGTATTAAGGGCCTAGAAACGATCACCTAACACATCTTCCATGGAGGCCCACTGAAAAAAAAACAACTTAAGACTTGATTTGATTATGGAGACTCAATTCAACTGCTCCATATCTATTGCTTAGACTAAATTTTCCGGTTGATTAAAAAATGAGACTGCATAGATTAATTGGTTGTTAGTGATCCAGTTATTCAAATCAGAAGTAAGCAAGATTAGTACCAACTGCATTTTTCCAGTTGTGTGTGCCCCCAGAGTCAAGATGTCTCTTAAGAAAAGCAATAAAATCCCCCATACATGATCAGTCGTACTCCAAAATCAGACTCAAAGGTTTAGCCTATGCTTTAATTCAGATTATATTATCTGTAACAGCATTGTTGTCAAAACAAATTTTTAAATCTTTACACCCCATAACGTGCCTGCTTCTTTTCCGGTGCAGCCCTCAGATCCAGTACAATATAGCCAATATTCTCTTTTGCTGAAGATACAGGATCCAGTGCAAAACATTGGAGTTTGATAGGTGTACGCTGCAGCCTGAAAAAGTAACTCAGTTGAAATGTTAAATATAAAATGTATCTCTGCTATTAGTTCTCAAAGATAGTTCGTAAGTTTCCAGCAAGTCAGTGATACAAAACTTGTTATATAACTAGTTTCATTATGTCAAAAACGGAATTTATATTGAACATATAAAAAGTCATCACTAAGTGAGAGTATGAACAAGTGGTTTAATTTTTTAAGAAGAGTGTATTGGAGCCTCAGAGTCGCAAGCACTATTAAAAAAACATTAGCAATAAATAAATACCTCACCCACATAAAAGAAATAAGCACAGGGCCTCACATAAAATTTGAATTTCACTTGTAGGGATATCTTAAAAACAGAACTTGTGGAGAAGATTTTTGGGTAAAGCACCTGACTACTTTGAGGCACAGATAAGACATCTAGCACATGCCAAATGCAGGCATCTTTCTCTGTCAAATAACAATGATAATACAGCCTTCTTAATTTGTTTGATAATATGGTCATAATATTAAAACCTGTAAGTTGCAAGACTTGTAGAACCAAATAACAGCTATGGAAACATTCCATTTCTCAGCTTATCTCCTTGACATTTTCAAAAACTATTTACACAGACTTTTCAGATTTGAAATTAAGTTAATTTTGTGCCACAGTACACATAAGGAAGCTTGACTGCAATGTTTGAATTATAGCATTATTAATTTGCTCTAAGAGCCTGCAGGGTGTGTTTTAGTAGTACCCTTTAGAATTTTAAAACATCACTTATCTTGCCACATAGTACCTTTTCCGTACATTAGTACATTTTTTCACAATGTTATGGTAAATAAAAGAAAGTTTCTTAAAAAACAATTCAGATGACAGTAACACAGAAATTGTATTTCACTGACTGTAAAGACAAGAAAATTAAATTTTATCTGCAAATTAGACTTTGCATTTTAACATTACCTGTGCTGATGAAGTGCTTTCCTATCAAGCTCCCAGGCCAACTCTGTAGCAAATTCTGGCTGATCAGTATGCTCCACGGGGTCAGTAGCCAACTGTTCACCATCAAACCTGGCTTCAACTATAAGCACGTGCTTGGGTCGTTTTGGGAAACAGCGCCCTGTAAGAGAGTGGCATTGCATGTGCCATCACGAGAAGAAATGCAAGAGCTCAGATTTATGCCATAAATCAGTTACGTGAAATTAATTTCCCACATCACCTTCCCTGCTCCGTTCTTTTAAAGAAAAAGTGTTTGCACTATGCAAAAATATAGAAGAACGTAACATGAAACAGACACTCTGTGAAGAGACACGAAATTAAGTAACAAAGCAAAGTAGCAAGCGATCAGAATTATTTGAGAAATTTATGATTGGCAATAGGTAAGGGAGCATGCATGAGAAAGAGAGTGAATGTTTTACTTCAAGTGAATATGTTATGACCATCCAACATCAAAATAGAAAAGTAGTGAATGATGTAGTGAATGATGTTTTTCCTGCCACTTGCTGGGAAAAAAAAAAATCATTACCAGATTTGGAGAGTGCCTAAAACTGTATAGGATTGGTCCTGGGTTCAGGATCATCCAATATTCTCATTTGAAATTACAAAAAGAAGTGAAAATTTACTTTTATCACAGTGTGGGGAGATGATACTACATGCATATCAGACGACAGGATCTTATTTGTAAGCTCCTCTGGCAAACTACATAAATGGACAGAGAGATGATAGGATTTACTCGACAAAGCGAAAGCATTCAGCCAAAACAACCCAAACCCCCACTAATCTCCAAAACAGAAAAAGATATCCCAATAACTCACTCACACACACGCTCTCTAATTAGACCACAGAAACTAAAACCTGTAGAAATGCAAGATGAACAACGAGACACAGGTTTGAGTCAACACTACCAAAAAAACCTTAGAGCGGATTGCTACGAAACACCAGAATACTACTTAAAAAACAAACAAACAAAACAAAACCGAACCAAAAAAACCCAAAATAAACGAACAAAACTCAAATCTTCAGGGAAGGATAATTACTTTTCTCGTTCACTTCAAACAACACATTGCGTAAATACCTCCAAAACCTAACGGAGGGTAGCCAACCCTGGCCTTAAGATACGTACGTGCAAAGCTTTATTAATAAAATCGGTTTANAGCGCTCGGGCCGCTCCGCCCGCCTTGCCGCCACTCGCCGCCCTTTGCCGCCGCGGAGCCTTTAAACACCAACCGCCGCCGCTTCCGCCCGGCAACGCCGGCCCCGCCGCTTCCGCCGCCGGCACCGCCCCGCACCGCCTCTCCTGGGCCCGGCACCGCCCCAGTATNTATAGGATTGGTCCTGGGTTCAGGATCATCCAATATTCTCATTTGAAATTACAAAAAGAAGTGAAAATTTACTTTTATCACAGTGTGGGGAGATGATACTACATGCATATCAGACGACAGGATCTTATTTGTAAGCTCCTCTGGCAAACTACATAAATGGACAGAGAGATGATAGGATTTACTCGACAAAGCGAAAGCATTCAGCCAAAACAACCCAAACCCCCACTAATCTCCAAAACAGAAAAAGATATCCCAATAACTCACTCACACACACGCTCTCTAATTAGACCACAGAAACTAAAACCTGTAGAAATGCAAGATGAACAACGAGACACAGGTTTGAGTCAACACTACCAAAAAAACCTTAGAGCGGATTGCTACGAAACACCAGAATACTACTTAAAAAACAAACAAACAAAACAAAACCGAACCAAAAAAACCCAAAATAAACGAACAAAACTCAAATCTTCAGGGAAGGATAATTACTTTTCTCGTTCACTTCAAACAACACATTGCGTAAATACCTCCAAAACCTAACGGAGGGTAGCCAACCCTGGCCTTAAGATACGTACGTGCAAAGCTTTATTAATAAAATCGGTTTACCTAACGCTGCTCGGCTTACCGCGCTCACGCCACCAGAGAAAACACCTCGGAGGCAGGACCGGCCCTCATATTCCCCTGGGGACAGAGGGGACGCGCGGCAGCCGGGAGGCCGCGACCCTCCCGCCCCTCCCGGTTACCTTCCAGCACGGAGACGACGATCAAGAGCCGATCGCCGGCTCTGGAGACCATCTCCCCGCTCCGCCCGGGCGCTGCCGGGGCCGGGAAGCGCGGGTGCTCCCGAGGCGGAGCGGAGAGAACCGGGAGCGCTC
>VWZP01003533.1:207239-227618 GCA_013396995.1 Dicaeum eximium | reverse complement strand
AGAATTTGAATCCAGTCGTAGTGAAATGCAGCTTTGTCCTCAGCTAATTTTTTTGAGTATTGTCTTCCATATGAAGTAATAACCAGTTAAGCAGTAATATAACGAAATAGTGTGTCCCTGCACTTGGCATTCCAAGTTAAACACTTACGTCTTGACATGAGGCAAAATGCCCCATTCTTAACTTTACAGTATCTTTTTTAGTAGACGGCCTAGCAAAATCTTTATATAGACATAAAATCCTTGAGTTTCAGTAACACATGTATTCTGTAAAGTTGCTGAGTCACAATTTGCCAATACCTGAGAGACAGAACCTGTTTTCCTTTTGCAAGAATTTTATTCTGGTTCTGAAACTCTTCTCAAAAAGACACTTTCTCATATCCCAGTTGAATCTGCCCAAGTTCAATTCTGCTCCTTTTTGTTGTGTCATCTTCAGATGTATAATACTGCATGTGGCACACCAACTCTCTATCTCTAAAGTTTGAGTTCTTAAATTTCTATCACTGTCACCTTCTGCAAGCCAGGTTGTAGGTACTTTATATAGATATTTTTTTACACAAAACCTGGAGGCAGACCTTTGAAAAGTGATTTTGGCTAGTGAGGGAACATGATCTCAGACGAGACAGTTTGCTTGTACAGCTTTTTTATTTGAGAATTGATTTCTCTTGGTTTGATTCGTGAAAATAATATTCCTGTGAACCACTGTTGAATAAACAATCACTTCTTCTTGTAACTGTTTATGGATCTGCTTTTTGCCTATTTAGCAAGCTGGACTGGTTCAGCATGGGGTCAGAAAAATGCCAGAGCCGGCACAAAAGACTGAAAGCATGTGACTAACAGCGCTGGTTTATGCATATTAATGTCTGCACACAGCAAAGCATCTCTCCTTTTGGTAACAGCAAGCCTTTAAATCAGGTCACCTAACTCGTGGAACTTTATCCTTTGACGTTCTCTCCTGGCTCTAACCTGGCTTTTATCTTCATGTTACAGGTATTAACTGTGTCAAGAACCTCATCACTATAAACACTTTTCAGTAAAGAGTTAAAAACTTTTTTTAAAAATAAAATAAAAGGAGGAGATAGAAGGAGAGAAAAAAAAAACATTAAAAAGGCAATGTGACATTCTTGGTATTATCATCTACATTTATTTTGCAGTACACCCATTCTTTATCTATTCATCCTAGAACCATCAAAGATTGATTTCTTATTATGCTGTCATGGTCTTGCTAACTTGTATCTCATCTTGTGCATTTGCCTGCCGAGATGTCAGACGCAGGATGTGCCCTATGCAAGAGACCGGGCGGTGAGCACTGGTGTGGGAGGTGTGCCCAAGTAGAGGAACACCTCCACTTAGTGGCAGAACTCTGGGAGGAGGTGAGTAGATTAAGCAGCATCACAAAGTGTGAGTGAGAGACAGGCTACTTGAAAAACTCCCTACCTTTCCAGGGACAAATCCGTCAGGCAGACAGGATGCATGAGACAGGGGATTCCCTATCCTATCTTTAATCTGCAGAACATCCCGACTTAAGAGATGGGGGGGAAATGGTGACCATTTCTGCCTTGCACAGTGGAGCATCCCCTCCATTACTAGCCCACCCTCCCAGGTGCCCTGGTATATAACAGGTACAAAGCTCTGCAAGTGCAGCTGAACAGCAATGAGAGGGATTGTTCATCTAGGTCAGAGATGTTGCTGAGGTTACGTCAGCCTACTCCCTGTATCAAGACTGCTCCCATAAAGGAAAAAAGAAAAAAAAAAAAAGTGTCCTTTTCATAGGAGACTTTCTTCTGAGAGGAACAAAAAACCCAATATGCACACTGGATCCACTTTTTAAAGGAAGTCTGCTGCCCCTCATAGCCTGTGTTAAAGACATGAGAAGGATTTTCCTACTCTGGTACAACCCTCATATTATTACTACTTTTTCAAGCAGGCAGTGATGAAATTGCAGTAAGAAGTCTAAGGGCAATCAAAAAGAGAATTCAGAATCTTGAGACTAACTGGTTAAGGGATTAGGAGCACATGTAAAATTCTCCTCTATTGTTCCAGTTGCAGGGAATGGTGAAGGAAGAAATCGGAAGCAGATCAAGAGAATAACAGACCAGTATCTGAATCTGAGACTGATCAGACTGGTCCCTGGCAGAATTTTGTAGGTCTTGATCATCATGGTCCTCCCAAGTTTATTTATAGTGAGCCTCTTTTTATCCCCTTTCCTCTTCAAATCTAGTTTAAAACTCCGTTAATGAGGCCTGCTAACTCCTGAGCAAAGATCCTTTTCTCACTTTATGACAGGTGCACCCCCTTTTGTCAGTAGAAAGCCTGATGATCCAAAATATTCAGGGGTGGTAGGCAAGTGGACACTAGCAGATTTCAACTGGCCCTGTACTAATTTGTGCAGCAAGGGTGGGTTTTGCGGTGTTAGAAACCATGGAAGCACCTGAGAACAGTCACACAGGAATTCGGTTTTCTTCCCCTAAAAAGGTAGCAGGATTGATGGCCCAGCTAAAATGCATCGACACCAATGGAAAACACTGTGAAGCCCAAAAACTACAGCGTAAGCAGTCATGGAAAAATGGTGGGATGACTTGCGCTTCTGGAATGCTGCAACAAGCGGCTATAAACTAATCAGAATCATCAGAGAAAGAGAGCCCTCTTTGGGAAGTGGAGGGGTGAGGGAGTGTTTTGACTATCACCTAGGGCTTAGTGATGAAAGAGTAAAACATGCTTTATTGAAATTTGTTTTGCTCTTTTCTAAATGCATTTATTGACTTCCAACCAAGGAAAACTCCAAGCAGTTGGGACAACCTAATGACTCTCACACTTCAATAATTGTACCAGACTTGGAAAGACATCTAAACAAAACAATATAAAGACAATCTTGGTATTACGAAGATTTTATATATTATTACTATTCGGCACACTTCTTTCTAATTATTTGTGAGACTGTTTAATCTATCTGAAGTTATATAGACTTAAAAACCCCCAAGATGCAACTGTAAAAAAACCCAATCCACTGAGAACAAGCCATAAAATGGCCTGTTTCAACTACAGTTTCTATTACATTATATTAATGTGTTTTTCCTTTTTCTTAGTTTGATCTTTTAATGCACCTTCAACAAATAAATGTTATTATATTTCTCTTTTAGCAACAGAATTAGAACTGTAGCACTTAAAGTATTCATTCATCAATTTGTATTGAAATTTCTGTGAAAAAGATAGAGACTGTCCAGTATCTTTTGCTTCATTACTATCTTCACTTATCCCACATGTCTAAGGAAGCAACATAATTAAATTCAGGTGAATACATATTATAAGTTAGCACATAAAATCAAGTCAAGTAGTGAATCCTAGGTACAAGGCTTAAGTTAGCATTGGTTACAATTTTTTTTTTCATATAGACAATGGTTAAACTAATTATTGAGTTAATAATTTACATGTGCAATTATCAAATGCTTTAATCAACACTTTTTATGTTTACCTCCTTGTTTAGAGCCTATTAAGTTTTAACAGTTCTTAATGATTAAATTATTTTTCTTGGCATGGTTATTTTTTTCAATCACAGGTTCACTTCCTGTGGACATGACATGTCAATTTTTTCTCCATGTCTTTTTTTATACCTCATTTTACAAACTATTCATTCTGCCTTCTTTACTTTATTCTCTTAAATAAAAAACCAAAATGTGTTTCTATTGATATTGAAGGATTTTTACTTTCTGGATTTCTAATTGACTTAGGATCATTTATTTAGGTCTTATTTAACCTGTCTTGGAATTCCTTTTACACTTGAGGATTGTTCATGCAGAGAGAATAATAAATAGCTGTACTCCTTTGTAGAGAGAATTTAAATTGCATGTAAGTGGAATATGGATTCTAAAAATAGTCTTTTCATGGTTGTTTGGTTACACTTTGGAATACTTTGGAAGTATCCTTAAGTGTTCTTGTTTCTTATCATAAAACAGCTTCAGTAAGAGCATACTTTATATGAAGTTTTAATATGAGAGACAAATTCTAAATACTGTCTTTAAGGCAAAATTTAGAACTGGAATCACTGATCCAGAGTGTATGACCTGGAGGAGAAAAACCATCATTTACACAACGGATACTTGAATTAAGGAAAAGACAAGCTGAAGGCTCTTTTGAAAGATTAGATTATAAAAGTAATAAGTTTTATTCTTCTGAAAAGAGGAGAAAAAATAGTGAAACATATTTCTTCAGAAAAGTCATAAAATATTATTTCTTCTCCACTGACAGCTTTGATATGTGTAAATGGTGTAAATGTGACTGGACAGTTTATTGTGATGCTTAATTCTATTCACATGAGCTGTACTCTATTATGTATCATGAATATCTATGAAAATTAGAAAAACTGTTGTACTTGCTTTGTGTGGCAAGGTTTTTGCAGTGGGGGCTATAGGGTGGTTTCAGTGAGAAGCTGTCCCCATGTCCAACAAAGCCAATGCCAGGCATCTCCAAGCTGAACCCACTGCTGGCCAAGGCTGAGCCCATGAGGAATGGTGACAGAACCTCTGGGATGACAGAGTTAAGAAGGAAAAAGAAATGGCTGTGAAACAGCAGCCAGGAGAGACGAGTGAAAATGTGTGAGAGCAACTGCCCAGCAGACACCACGGTCAGTGGAGAGCGAGGTGGAGGAGGTGCAGGTGCTGGGGGTGCTGGAGCTCAGATTCCCCTGTGGAGAGGCAGCTGCGCCACTGCAGCCCATGGAGGACCACAGGGGAGCAGGAATCTACCTACAGCCTGTGGAGCAGCCCATGCCAGAGCAGGTGGAAGGGCCTGAAGGAGGCTGTGACCCTGTGGGAAGCCCCCATGTGTGATGACCTGACCAGAGCCCCCATGGGCTACAGCCCCCATTCCCCATCCCCCTCTGCTGCTGTGGGCAGGAGGCAGAGAAGGTCAAGTGCCTGAGAAAAGGGGAGGGGTGGGGGAAGGTGAAGAGTGTCGCTTCGAGCCAGATCTTATGAGCTCTTAGTGATCCCTTCATACCGGGAACAGCCCAGCTACCCGGATGGCTTCAAACTGAGCAGGATGGCTCTTGTAGTAATGTTTGAAACAGAAAAGGGTTTAATAAGAAACAAAATAACAAACTCTTTACAGAGAAAAGCCGTGCCAGGGCAAGAGATGCTTGCTGCTGCAAAGCACCCCACAAAAGCGATCAAATATTTTGTTCTGTCCCTTTTCTACCTAATGGCTCAGGCGGGACGTTTTGGCTCTGGTCCAATCCAACAACCCCAGGTTTGAGGTGAAGGGTAAAGGGTCCTATGAGGTGTCTCTGTACCGAATTCGAAGAGAAGTTTCTGGAGTTTTTGCCTTTTTTAGGAGACAAAGAGTACCTGTAAATTCTATTGTAATTTGGTCAACCTGTCAACAGGAGGCACACTTGCTACAGGAAGGTGTTTTAATATTTTGCTTTTATTTCTCATTCTCATTCTGATTTAACTGGCAATAAAACAAATTCTTGTTTTCTTCAAGTTGAATCTGTTTTTTCTCTGTCAATAGCTGGTGAGTGATCTCTCCCTGTCCTTATCTCTACACATGACCCTTTTGTTGTATTACATCACTGCTGCCCAGCTGAGGAGGGGAGTTATAGAGCAGTGGGCACTTGGCAGTGGATGCCACAGTCAATCTACACAACTGTTAGAATAATTGGATCTGTAAAGGAAACAGACAATTATATTAATGAAAAATTAACAGAAAGTATCCTGTGGATATTTCCAAACTAGGGACAAAACACTGGCTTTGTTATTTTCTCAAGCCTAGGACTATCTAAAACTCTATGATGAAAAATAAGAACACTCTGAAGAATTTTGAAATATATTCTGCATCTCTCTTAAGCACTCCTATGCTGTGACACTTATAGGACTGTTCATGTAGCTTACCAGATTGTTCCTGTTAAATTTTCAGACCTTTTCAGTGAAAGTAGCAGGTCGGATCCTGTGAAATTGTTGGTGATAAAAATTTCTAAGACTGAAAATGGTTAATGGCTTTGAGATCTAAAAATGTCCTCAACGGGTACATAATGACTGGTCTTTGGTCTCATGTTCTCCTACCGTTTGGTTGCTCACTACTCCCCTAGTAAATACTGCTAATACTGAAGCATGAAGAATTACCAAACCCTAATTATTTGTAAGGAGGAAAACTTTCAGTAAACATCTAAGGGGGAATAAAAAGATTCTGTAAAGGTGAGAATATTTAATGGGCTCTACTTTTCACTTCTAGTATTTTTAGAGAGAGCTTTAAATTTCTCAAAGTTTATTGTACTTAGTGAGAGGTAAAATGTCTTAAAGATTACTCTCTGACTAATACTTAAATAATTTTAGCAAATGACATCTCCTTATGACAACATTGAAGGAAATCTCTTACGTCATCGGTTTCCCTATATCACTCTTTAATTCCCAGGAAACTCGTTGGATCTTTAAAGAGCTCGTAAGTTAAACAACAACTTAAACTAGGGATCTGAATCAGAACCCACATGAATTAATGAGAAGGGATGTTATCCTTTTCTTTGAAGGGATAACTTCAGTGAATTTCAGATCTTGTCCCAAGTGACTACAAACATACTCCTACATCTCTGCAAGCAGAAAGTTTATCCATGCAGTTCAGGTTGTATTTGAACAGCAAACATAGTGGATTTTTGTCATTTAACTAAAGAGAATAGTTTTATCTTGGCTTGCAAAACCTGGCAGATCAATGAAAAACTGAGAACCTTGATCTCCCAAATTTTAGTTCTTTCATCTGTGCATTAGGCCTTGCTGGTCTTAATATAAATCAAGACATTATCTTTCTTTTTTGAAGAGAACATTTATGAAGCTGAAGGTGCTTTATAATATAAAAGTGGAGAAATCAAAGACAAAAACATCAAAATACATCTGTAGTCTGTGATAAGTGGCAGCAAAGATGCTAAAATCAGATATTTTTTATTTTAAGAAAAAAAAAATTGGGTGTGGTTTTCCAGTTTGGGCTGCTACCAGATCCACTGTTAACAACGGGATATATGCATCTAAATAATTTGTTTAGACTTCCTAAGGTAAGAGTAGGCAAGAGCTCATCCAATGAAAAATAAAAGGGAAAATGGACTCAGGGATGACTTAGAGGGTGCACAGGTGCTTGGATCAGCTTGTCTGCTAAAGGTACATAGTAAACATGCTTTGGACATTAAGTGAAGAAAAACATTAAATGAAGAAAAGAAAAAGGAAAATAAGTGTGTTCAGTGCAATTACTTTCTTTCAGAATTCCTCTATCACAACTAAAAATGTAAATGTAGTTATAAGAAAGCAAGTGGAAGTCTCAGAGTAGGCATCAACAAAGTAGTTATGTAGTGCTAATGAACTAATTATGATCAAAAGCACAAGTGCTGATCTGCCCTGAGGGAATAACGTTAATCAAGAACTGCTGGCACTCAGTCACTTTTCTAACATATTTCTTCCCACAGATATGTTATTTCTTAGATTATATCTGTACAGATGCACAACCTAATATTCTTGGAAAATTCACTAATATTCTGGAACACTCAGGTATATAGAAAAAAAGAAAATTATTGTCAAATACATCTCTATAATAGTGACACTAAAATCTAGTGATGCAAGTCACATTCAAGTATCTGTGTTGGCCTGTATACCTTTTCACAGAGAATAAAATAGAAACCAATCTTTGCTGTTTTCTTTGAATAACGGAACATAAAGAACATGTATATAGCAACTACCTAACAGAAAATAGCAGGTATTAACATTATATTTCCAAAGACCAGAATACTGAAAGTGTGCTAAAGCTGATCCTTAAGGCATGTATAGATGATAGAAAGTGATACACGGAAAAGGCCATCTAAGTCTATCAAGCAGTAATCTATACTTGAATTTGTATAGATTTGCTCACACAAACTATTTGTGTAACTGTAACTCTGACGGTATGCATTAGCATCTGGTCTTAGATGGACCAGATGGACAGAGAGTTAGGTTTTTTAATCCCATTATGGAGATGGATAACTTTAATAGAAGGATTGTATGGCCATGGATGCTTTGGAATAATAATGACATTAGTTTACTCCTCCACATTCCATTACCATGTCCTATCCAGAACACATTATGTGCAAAGGTACTTTTGGAGCCAATTATCACATGCTGTGAAGTTCATTTGCTTCTAGACAGTGTTTGCTGTGTTATATATATATAGTTTGGTTTTTTTCCTCTTTTAATTGATGTGCAGATTGGAAGTGAGCTTTTTTTAAATTTCTAAATTCTCAAAATTGTGTAAAAAAATTACAACTGTCACATAAATGAATAGACTCAATTCTCTATCTCACAAAGTTTATGTAAGTTACTGTTTGAGTGAAAAGGACTTACAAAACAGTTAAATACAGGATGCAGAATCACAGAATTGAAATCACTGAGCTGAAAGGGACCCATGAGGATCATTGAGTCCAACTCCTACAGGGCAACCTAAAGAAAACTCATCTCCTTTTTGAACATCAACAGGCCAGGGGCCACTTCCCTGGGTTGCTTGTTCGAGTGCTTGACCGCCCTCTCATAGAAGAACCTTTTTCTAATATCCAGTCTTACCTTCCCCTAATATTTCTTATATCTCCCTTAGCAAACCAACAGAATGTTTCTGTAGGCATAATAAAATTTATTCAAAGTTTGCAATCTCTGCCTGTTTATACAGAGATGCTAACTCAATTACATTTTGTGGGAGGTCTCTCTCTTTCACCATTGTTAGAAAGCCATTATACCATTACTGGAAGTACATGAGATATGGAAGTGTAAAGTGTGGCCACTGTCATTATTATTTATAATAAAATGGCCATGAATATTAAGTATTTAGATTTTCACAGTGTTGAACGCATCTAGCATGGCAGGAGAATGCACAGATTCAGAGCTACTGTAGGACTCCTGTAAATCAACCATAGTTGGTCGGGGTTGTTTCCCCAGCACTAATTACTAGATGCTTCAATGGAGGACCAAGATTCCTTAGTACAAAATACTGACATACATTAAAGGAAAACTGTTTATTGCTCTCTTCTTCACTACTAAGGTGTGAGCTGCAAGTATACATACCTAGGTGTGTATATATACATGTGCAAACACATACACAGAAACACAGTCATACAATTAATATATACACATTTTACTGATAGCCAGGACTTTAGTTTTGTCCCTGCCTTCAACCTAAATGCTGTAAGGTTATAAAATTGATGTATAAAAATCAATAGTACCCACAGTCCCAGATAAGCAAAATTTAGCAGTGCCTGTATTTTTTCTTTTGCATAATTATTCTTGCTATTTTTCTAAATAACCTTGAAAAAATTAGAATGAGACAATTACTGAAATGCAGCCAGAATAACTAGATTGCAAAGGACACTGGACTCAAGACATTTTTAATAATACAAAGAATTGTGAGAGGATGATTTCCATACCATTCCACCTCTGGGGCGAATAAATATACTGTATTAATTTGCAAGTTAATACATTCTGCTGTATGTTAGTATGTCAAGCCCCAAAAATCTCTCCACATGAAATCAACAAGGCCTCTGAATTAAAAAAATCTAAGAACTTAATCTATTTACTTAAAGTTCTAGAATCTTTCATTAGTTTCTGACTCAGAAAGTATTTCTAGTATATTCTGGTGCTTGTCTTATAATAGTAAAATTGTAAGTGAATGATATAGTAACGTAAATTAAAATAATATCTAGAAGTATGTTCTAAAGTGATTGAAAACTTTACTTGTAGCGCTAAAAGGAATGATTACTAAACCATAGAAGCAGATCCCTCTACAGATATTCTGTTACTTTTTTTTAATCTGCAGTTCTATATTCATAGAAACCTACTGAAAATACAGGAATGGTACTAGAAATATATTTTTTAAAAGCAGGAATTTCAAAGATTTATTTGGTTTTCCTACCTTATCAATCCAAAAAATGTAATGAAAACTTTCTTACCTGTGCTGTGTGTTGCCAAGAAGAACATGCAGCATTATGGAGTATGAGCCAGGTATTACCTGGTATTTTTGCTTTATCTGTTTTAATACAGATAAATAACCTGCATATTAGGAATGGATCTCTTTAATAGAATAGTTTACCTATTAATTGCATGTAACCAGGGCTCCAATTAGGAATTTTTGGGTCTGAAGTCAGGGGCAAAATGCCTATTTGCAATGATGGGTGGTGGACTCCACCCGAGGTATTAGGCAAGGTCAGAATCAATGGCTGAAATGTGTTAGTGAGAAGAATGTTTTAATGACCAAAGATACACTGACAAATGTTGACTTATGAGATCATAATAAAACAGAAAACAATGTAATTTAAAAATATTTAATTGTACTGGATACTTACATATTTAAATCTGATTTTTTTGCATTTGGTTTTTAATGTATTGTATTCTGTGGACAAGTGACATATTTTTGTGATTTCTTAACATTAAGAAATGTCTGCCTTGATTACATCTTAATAAGTCATGTTTTAACCTAAGAAAAATTATAATCCTTACCCTGCCATGTCTGAAAAATGTAAGCAGTCCTAGTGAACTCAACAGAATAATTCACTTGGAAGAAAAGCTATTCATATGCTTGGGAGTGTTCAGTTCTTAAATTTTTTGCATGACTTCTTCTCAATAGGGAGAATGCATATAACTTTACAATTGGCTCACAGTAATTCTACATGGTAGAGAAATGTATGTCATCTCCAGATCTCAAAAAATATTATAAAACTATATAGAAAATTATACCTGATGGCTATTCTATATTTTTGTTGCATGACAAAACAAAATAATTACATATGGTACTGGAGAAAAAGAATTTTACATGAATAAAAAGAATTAATTTTCAAGTTAAAGATGGATTAAATTCTCAACCTGAATGCTTGATAGCATTTCAACCTTCCACATTTTTTCTATTTACTTTAAAAAGGCTTTAGTTTAAGACATGAATTACTTAATTTCTTTCAGATCAAACTACATCAGTATTAGTTCACTCAGTTCCATCTCCCTCTTTTTTGCCACAAAAATTCACCTGCAGGTATTGATTATATACTTTATCTAAACTTACAGTTATATCATTCTCTGATAGAGTTGGCAAGCAACATAATAATATAAATATTATCTCCACAAAGAAGATGGGGATTTTTTCCCCCTGGTTTTCAGTAGTATAGAATTTATAGATTGACATAATACTAAAAGCAAGGGTGAGTTTAGTCTATTTGCCCAATTATATGGCCATTGGAAATATTTTGGGAAAAGATTAGACAACCATTGGCTTGAATTAATGTAGGTGTAGCCTTGAGACAGGGAATTGGAAATTATGATCTTTATGGGCCTCTTAGACCATTATTTTTTAACTTAGTTGTGTCTGATTTTTACATACCTACAATATGTGCATTGCCAAATTGGTGTTTTTAAGATTTAATTAATTTATAATTTCAAAAAATCACATGACTATAGGTCACAATATCGAGGGACAAATTTATTAGAGGTGAAAAAGCAGTGTTAGATTGCTTTATTCTGCAGCAAAGTAGGATAAAGTACTGGTATATTTTACCAAGAAGGCTACAAAGTTGAGGGGAGGAGGGAATGATTCCTTTGAATAGTAGTACTGTTTGGATGGAGGATAAAAGAATCTTTTGGCTGAATGTTAAAAAGTGGGTAAGCAATACTAATTAATTTTGGCAACATTGTGTGTGGACACAAAAAGTAGTTCCCCTTGCCATAATTGCTTAGCTGCTTCGGGGTTTTGTTTATTTGGTTGGTTGGTTGGGGTTTTGTGTTCTTTTTTGCTGGTACGTTTGCTTTGTCACAATGATCTAAATAACTAAGAAACCAGTTGCTATCAAAATTTTTACAGTGGACTGTCTGAGAATGGATAGCATTTTAACAGCATAACAGGACTCAGAGAAGATTTCATAGTTTCTTCAAATTCTCAAGGTTCTACTTTTGTTAGCCTTGCCTGAGAAAAAAATAAAACGCAAAGAACTAGTGAAATAATTGAGAATTTACACTACAAAAATATAATTAGTGTAGAATATATGGAAGTTTACAGAATTTGAAGAATAATTATTGCAGAGTTAAAGCTATAGGGTAAGAGTAAAAACCGTATTACAATATACAATATACAACATAGTTTACACCAGTGCTACAGCTTCTTGTTTAGATTTTTTTAACCTGAGCAATGTCTGGTAACTCAGACCCTTACATTTTTCTTTTTTCCTTCTTGCATTTCAGGCTGTGATGGGAAGTAAAATGCATACACTGCACACAGCCTAGGATTTTATTAACTACACTAAGAACAAATGAGACACACTTCTCTCACAACAGAAGTATGTTGATCCAGACACCTTAAAGGATTTCCTTCCTCCACTCTCCTACTGTCGGTCCCAGCAGAAAATAACTTCCTATATTTTCTTTGTCTTAACACTTATCTTCATTATTCCTCAAATTCAACAATGTCAAAAGCTTTAAAGAGCGACAGCCTGCTCGGTAGCTTCTACTGTCTTGAAGTGGACATTCACACTTTGAACCTTTAGGAATGCAGTGAAAATGGGATTAAATGCCTTTATGGAGTGTGGGTTTTATGTGAAACTACATGTCAGGGATTTTTTCCCCCACATGGAAAAACAAAGATATGAACTTGACGTCAATTTAAATGGGGAAAATATAACTTTACTTCAATATTTTGAAAAAGAGTAAATTGCTCACTCTTTGGAAAGAGTTGTTGCGCTTTTTTTGAGTCATATGCATAGAGATAAATCTTCAGTGGTACAGTGTGTTTCTTCACTATACTTAGTGTGATAGAATTTTATTTTTCTTAAGATAAAAGTCTTGCTCCTTTGCCTTTTCATCCTACACTGTCACTCTATTTTTTCAAAACAAAACATAACTACAAACCCAAACTTGATCTGTACTTTATAGGTATCTTAGAAATATGCACCAATCTAATTTTTTAAATTATCTAATGATAAAAATTCCTGCATTTTATAAGACCAAATCACCCAGCAGCTGAAAGGCTAGCTGAACTTTAAGACAAATGTGAAGTGATGGACCAGGGACAATATAATGTTAGTTTCACACATAAAAAGTTTAACTATGCAGAAGATGGACCCTAGTTCATATGCAATGCTTCAACTTAATGCTCTATAGAGGCCAAAACAAAAATTGGAATTAAAAATAGTTTGAAAATAATATTGGAAGAACCAAGGAGGATCCTTGTCCCCCTGATCCCGGAAAAGAGGTATTGGAATTGTACAAGAGGAGGGTAACAAGCATGACCAATGCATGTAACAGTTTCTTTAAACTGCTTTACAATGAACAAAAGAATGAGGTGGGATTTTTCAGCCTCGGAAAAACACCCCAAACAAACCAAAGAACCCCCCTCTTACCCAAAAGAACAGTTTAGTAAGGGTTATGTCAGAGGTTGCAAAATCACTGGTGGCATAAATTAAGTGGGACTTCTAACAAGAGTTAAGGCAGAGAGAAGCCAGGCTCAAAACAACCAAATTCTTCAGACAGGAGCTGCATTTTCTGTGAATCTCCCCACTACAGGATGTTGTCAGTGCACAGACTTGACATGAGTTCAAACAGAGCCTGGACTAACATTGCAAAAGAGATCTATTGAGGGCTACTGAACAGAAAAAGCAAAGGAACTCCCTGACCTGAAAGCAACTGGTGACTTGGAAAATATGTGGGGGCAGTCTCATAAGTGACTGCTGTGTTCTTACTAATCCTTGGGCAGTGAGGGTTCGAGTCCTTTGGACAAATAACAAAGATCCTGTGGAATGCTGTTTGTATTTGTTCTCATATAAAGGCCAAGGGCTAATTTCAAAAGATGCTGTAGGCTTCCAGTCTTGCTGGTTCAGGTGGAAATCCCTCAGTATACCTTTCAGTCTGACTGGTGTTATCTTACTGTTACAGTTTCTTCAGGTGGGGTTTCTATGAATACAAAGTGGTTACAAGGTACCTTATCGAAGTAAGTTTCGTAGTGGAAAATTGTTTTTTTCAGATGGAAATGGAAAGCTTATGATGATACCTCTGGGCAGTAATATATCTCTGTCTTGGAAAGGAAGAACAATGGAGGGAAAATTAAGAAATATATGAGCCAGTCTATTCAGGGATCCACTAACTGCTTCAAGACAGCATATTCATTGTCTCAGTTGCTCACAGAAGAGTACAAACCAGGATATATTTTACCTTTGCCACCTTTAGAGACAGACATTAAACAAGGATAAAATATGATTCTTAGAACTAGAAATTTGCTTGTGTGATTTTGGATTGACAAAAAAATTCTCTCTTATGTTTAATTGATTGAAGTATTAACTCCATCATTGGGACACCAGCACCCCCCCACCCCCAAACAAACAAACAAACAAGTGGAAGTAATCCAACCTCCCTCTTCCCCAGACAAGCAAGCCCCCCAAAACTCAAAGAAAACAAAACAACCCCCAAACATGTCTAATAATTTACACATAGCAACTATATTTGTAAAAAAAAAAAAAAAGCTCACATTGTATTTATCTTCTCTCTCTACCTTCCCCCACATAACGATTTTTTTTTCCAGTACAGCAACAGCTGCCAGAATTTGTAGATTACAAATTCAAGGATTTTCACAGAAAAGCTGCTCATAGCTTTGGAAATACCCTTGTTTTCAGCACATCACTGGCAAGTTTCCAGAGAAAATTATATAATAGCAGCAACACAGAGCACATAAGCAGCCCTTAAAAACAGATTTTTATTGAATTAATGAAAAGGCAGTGATGTTAAGGAAGCCAAGATATCTCATCCCTTATGTTCCATCTGATGGTATAAATGGTTTCTGTTTCTGTTGAGCAGGAAATCTTATTTTGTCCTCCAAATCCATGTGAATCCAATTTTCAGAAATTTAATACTCATATTTTAAAAAGATACATAGGGCTTTTTAGCCTATGTAATTACTGGAATAAACTGTTAAGAAATCAATAGCATAGATAGTAACATAAAGCCAACAGAACCTCCTTTTGATTGTGATTTTAACAGCAAAATTACTTTTTAGGTTCAGTTCTTCCTTGATTTTCTACCTGTAAAATAAAGTCCATCGATCTCAATTTTCAAAGAAAATGTAAAACACCATGATCAATCCAGTGCAATGTTTATATCTGGAAAACCAAGGAAAAGCAACACAAATCTGACCATGCATTTTACTACTGTAAAACTAGTTACTTCCAACAGGGAAGGATGATTTGAGTAATGATGGATATGAGTTGCTTCTCTCTAACATTTTAATGAGAAAAACACATTCCCAATAATTTTCGGAAGAGCCAGTACAGTTAATAACAGGATACAAATCTTCAGAGAATTCTCTAGCTGCTACTATACAAAAGCCACCTCGTCTAGGTAGCACAGCCGTAATTTTGCCTTGTAGCTCTGTATCTGATCAATTACTCTATTTCAGGAAAAATTTTAGTGTCAATGGGCAGAACGCTATTGATTGGGCAGACAATTAGAAAGCCAAACCCTAATGTGACTAATGTACTATTGATTTTCTAAAGTAGCATTCAAACAATTAGTAACCTAGAGAACAGATTTGAGGGCAGAGTCTTGGGTGTAACAAGGGCAAAAATCTACCTTCAAAGGGCAATTTGTTGCTGCTCTTAAAGGGAAAGGATTAGGAAGAACTACAAATATTGGCAAAGCCAAATCATGAGCCTTTTAGCAGCTGGCGTAAAAATCAAGTACAACTTCTAGTGCAGTTTGAGATATATTAGCAAATGTAGCATTTTAAAAACCTTTTCCTTACTAACTACTCTTATGAATGGAAATATTGCAGAACAGCTTGAAACACATTGTTTATTTGTAGTTTCTTACTGTTACAGTAAAAAAAAGAAATATAATCAAAAAGATGTGATTTCAATGCCTGAAAAAGATTGAAAAAAATTACATCATAGCAGTATTCTTCTGGGTTCTGGTTTGGGTTTTTTAAATTAATTTTCCAGAATTATGGAGGTACTTCTAAGAAATATTTAAAACAGAAAATGGCATAAAGAAAATATAAGGAAGCCCATATTGCTTAAAAAAAGAAAATACTCTTAAAAATAATAATAATAAAAGAAAGCTCAATTTAAAAAAAAAATCCTGCATCAGATTTAAATTAAAATAATTACAGTTGGAATCATAGAATAAAAACAAAGAAGTAGCTTTATAATGAAATCAATAGATTTATTTCTAAATATTCTGACACAAGGGTCTAGTTTTGTTTTCAATATTTACAGGGAAGCTCAGCTTTGAATGTGCTTATGAGACAGAAAACATTTTCAAATGCCTCTTTGATTTTTTGCCAAAAACTTTCAATCTCCATGTTTTCTTGTCCCTAGATTTTGAACTTTGATGATCACTCTTAATTATATGAAAAAATATATATGTTCTGTTCAACCTCTCAGATAAATGACAAACTGATTACAATATGGGGGTCTATGATTAAATGCTGAAAACAAACAAAATCCTCTGTGTACATGAAGCAGCGTTAGATCAACAATCAGATCACTGATTGCTATCTCAAATTCCAGAATTCTAGCATTTTGCCAGAGTGCCTGATTTTCTGTACCTTATCATGGGGTTCTTACATATGTGGCCCTTTCAGTCCTTTCGCTTGACCTGACTCACATTTTTTCTATTATGCAATTAAACGGGATAATTAACCAGTTGTATGGAAACATTTAGATGCAGTTGAGGCATATCACCAATGGAATTCTGCATGTCCTCATGTCTTTTTGTTTTGTTTTGTTGTGCTTTTTTTTTTGGTGCAACTCTGATTTCCACCAGCTTTTAAAAGCTCATTAGTATGGAGAAGATCAAGCTGGTCAGAGAACTTTTCCACATCTCTCCCTCATGAAGGAGTACTCTTCCTTGGTTAGAGGGAGTTCTTCCAAAGAAAAATGGTGACCAGCAAACTGCTGAGCACATTTGTACGTGGGTGAGATGACATAAACAGCTGAAGTGAGTTACTGTTTTTTATTTAAGGTGATGGCATTCTATAATTTTTTATTGTTGTATAATGTACGAGACTGATGTATTACAGGAATTCTCTAACTGGTCATGTAACCATCCTTAGCAATGACAGCACTACACCATGAACTGCCCAAGCCTCATGTTTCTCTCATGTGGTATTAACAAATCCAGGTTCTTTGCTGTGCTCTCTACATTCATAAAAGGACTATAAAATGCTCCTTGTAGCCCTAAAAGTTTGGAACCTACAAGTGGACTCCAGTCTGCAATGCATACTGCTAAGTCCAGCCAGGTAAAGCTTTCTCCTTCACATCAGCATTGCTGCCAAATTGCATGAACTTTAAGACAAATGAAAGATACCCCGGGTTGTTTGTATTTTCTGTTAGTAGGCACACATTTGCAGCAGCCAGGAACAGATTCCCTCCACTGCCTCTCACACAGACCTGGAAAAGTGCTGGCTTGTGACTATGTACTTTACTATGTCACAGTAATTTTTTTATCACACACTGGTAACTTTTAGTCCAGAACTTAAACAAAAGGGTAATTAAACAGAATTTGGATGTTCCATAAAAAATAATTATTTTACTGCAGCAGCTTATATTACTGCCTGTTCAGCTCTATTTTTAGATGTTGAGATCTTCTTAGGCATATGAATTAAGTTACAGGATCTTGAATGAAGAAATTTTAAGGAACTGTGTTTGAGATACCACATTGAGAACAATCATTCTAAATGAGCTTGACTGGCTCAAATCCTATGCCACTGGAAAAAAAGACCAATGTTTAGAAATTAATATTGAACCAATATTTAGAAATCTAGTTTAGAAAACAGGGTGGAAGGAGGAATTACATTTATTTCTTCCACGTATGAATTGAACGAAGATCTTAAGAATCTGGAAGAGCTTTTAAGATGTGAAGGGAAAGCGGAACTATAATACTTAAAAGCCAGACATTATGCCTGTGGGTTTCTAGTGCAAGAATTTAATTTATTAGTATCTAGTAATTAAATACTTCAGCATGGTAAGGGGGAATAAGTTAATGAGAGAAATACAGCATAAATAAAATGTGTAGGCTACTGGAAACAGCTGTTGAAATACTGCCAAATGGTGAATATTAAAATGAAAGCTGAAATAATATAAGGAATTAAATATCATGTCACCTTTATAATAAAGTACTTTTAAAAAAGATTAAAAGTTTTGGAAAGTTAACAAGTGTGATACCTGGCAATGTCTCTTACTATTCTGTGCGTGCAGGAATTGTCAAAGGATTCCATAAGGGCAATGATGCTCAGTCTAGGAATAAACACTGGAAGTACTTCTTCCTTCACTTAGAATAGCATGTATACCCAGCAAGTCATATCACCTTTTGGGGTGTTCCCGTGTTGGTTTTGGCTGGGATAGAGCAAATTTTCTTCACAGTAGGCTGTGGTTCACATTCGTGCTAGAAACACCACGTGTGATAACACATTTATTTAGTATGTGTGTAGTTAGTGCTGAGCAGTGCTTACAGGGAGCCAAAGCCTTTTCTGTCTGCTGCTCGTGGCTGCTTGGCTTCCTGCCTCTCACCTTTAGTGGGCTGGGGACACGAGGAGCTGGGATGGGACACAGCTAGGACATTCCCTACCGTGTGGTGTCATGCTCAGCATATAAATCTGGTGGAAGAAATAAGAAGGGGGGATGTTTGGAGTGAGGGTGTTTGTCTTCTCCATCACTGTTATGTGTGAATGGCTGAACACCTGCCCGCACGTGGAATGCAGTGAATTAATTCCTTGTTTTGCTTTGCTTGTGTGCACCTTTTGCTTTCCCTATTAAAGTGTCTTTATCTCAACCCACAATCTGTCTGGCTTTTAATCTTCCAGTTCCCTCCCTGACCTTACTGGTGGAGTACCAGTACCAGTACTTGTGAATATGTGTCCATTTCTGATTAAAGTTGATGGAAAATTTCAAGACAATTGTACGAGATGAACTTGGCATCACCGTAGTGCAAGACTTGTTTTTGTCTCTGCTTAGTTGCTTGTGAGAGTGGAATGCTTCCGTCCATCAGGATCCTGAAAAACTAATTGGAATTGAATATATGCTCACTCCTCTTTGATTAAAGCATCTTTTACAGAGGGGAAACTGTCAGAGCAGAACACCAGCTCTACGTATAGTCCAAAGACTGCATCATGTGTGATGCTTGGCAAAGAGAGAAGTTCTGAAGCTGAATCTGTGCTCCATAGGGTAAGCGAGGAGTTACACATTTCTGTGAATCCTGGGGCCTGCCCTATATCCCAGCACACTGTGAAATACTTAGCATGAGAACAGGACAATCATCAATGGGCTTAAATTGCAAGATCACGGTTGAATGTCACCAAGATCCCTCTTAACAGGACTAACAGCACGGACTGCCTATGGAGGATTTCTGGCAAAAGTAATTCAACGCCTACTGAGACAAGCAAATGAAGCTTCAGCAAATTACTTCTGAAAGTTTCTTGAGGCTATATTGCTTCTAATTCTTTTTTCTACAAGGCCTTCTAGAATATTCTGGAATGTGCCAACTTCACCTAAAAAATTATTTGAACAAGCAATACTTCCAAGATCTGTCAGAATCTCCAACACTTATCCTCTGCATCGTCTCTCCTCCATATTTCTAACAACTGTAAAACAAATTGTTAGTAAACTTTTAAAGTTGTTTTTATGTATTCAAATATAAAAAGGGTAATACTTTTACTGAAAGCCTTAGACCCTCAGTGGCCTAGATGATAATTAAATCTCAAGGCTTTTAAAATGCTACTCTCCTGACTGGAGAACTAGAAAAGAGCCTGAAGATCTTTTCTTTTTATTCTGCGTTGGCACAAAGTCTATTACATAGTAGTTATAATTTTTTTTTTTCCTTAAATAATTTCGTGGCAGTTCTTGCCAACATCAGGTGAGAGTGGGGTTCTGATTCCCCCGTTTCCTGCACGGACAGGGAATGCAGGATGCCCGAGTGTGACGATAACCTCACCCACGGGCGGTGACAGTGCCGAACAGGCGGGGTGGCGCTGCCAGGCTCGGGGGCACCCGGCGGGCACAGCACTTCTCAGGTACTACCAGGCGCGATCCGCCCGACTAAGGGATGCCGGCATTTGGGGAGTGTTACCCAGCAGAGGATGGACGAGAGCTGCGGTTCCAGGCGCCCCGCGGCTGCGGTCTGACACTGCCTCAGCCGCCGCCGGGCACAGGGCAAACCCTGGAGGCCAGCCCTTCACATATTAAACAGGTACCTTTGTCCCTGCAAGGAGCTGCTTGAGGCGAGGGAGGCGCGCAGCTGAGCCGGGGCAGGCGCGGCGCGGCCTCCTCCGCCCGCGATCTCCGAGCTGTGAGGGGAGCACCAGAGCCGGGGCCCGGCCCCCTCCCGCCGGACCCTCCGCGCGCTGCCGCCGGCACGGCCCGGCCCCGCCCCG
>VWZP01003533.1:185771-207056 GCA_013396995.1 Dicaeum eximium | reverse complement strand
GGGCCGTGCCCCGGGCGGGTCTGCGGAGCCGGCGGGGCTCGGCCGGCGCGGGGCGGGCCCGGGGCTGCGCTCCGGGTGGCAAAAGCCGTCGCTGCGAGACCTCCGAGTGCCCTCTCCTGCGGAGTCCCTCACGGCGGTGGGGTTCCCTGTCTGTGCTGCTGGCGGTGGGTGGGTTGTAGGAGCAAGTAAATTTGTTTTCGTGGTGTGTGGGAGCAGGTCGGTGGAGTGCGATTGTGCTGGCTTAGCAGATCAGCAGTTAACTGAGCTGGCAGTGCTCTTTTTATTACCTTTCATTTTGCTTTTCAGGAAGTTATTTATAGGCGCGCTCTGAATATAGTGGTTTTAAGTTTGATTAATTAACATCTCTAAAAGTGATACTTCAGTGATTCACCATGGAACTCGGACAGACCTTATTTTCAGGCATTCTTGTTCATTTTACTAATACACCCTTGGATGGGTGTTGAAGTGACATACAGCGTGTAAAAAGAAATTGGACTATAATCGAAAACTTTTTTTCTTGCTGAATTTTTATTTAGATCGTTTGTAAGTGCATACAAAGTTAGAAATAAATGCTGTGCATGTGCTTAAGCATGATTATGAGTGAAGCACACTGTTAAGCATATTAAGCGTGGCTGCCTGGGTTATGACTGCTTGTAAGGATAAACAACTTACCTGCTCTTTAGACTCACGCCTCTTCTGAACCCACTTATCTAGTGAATGCATTTTATTCCGAGCTGCATTGGGATGTTAAAATCCAAGATGGGAGTAATGCAATTTTGTTTTAAAGGGAAAAGATGAGATAGAAGTTTCTGGGCTAACTGTATTTTGGCCGATGTCTTCTCTCGACCTGAATATCCTTCAGTCAGTTTCTTCTTAATTGAGACATTTCAACAGTTAAACAGTATTTTCAGTGGAAAAAAGGGGTATTTTGTTGTGCTGGCCTGAAATGGAGGAATTACCTGGCAAACGGCAGACTGTTTACATCAGTTGAGAATGACTTTGAGCTAATGAAATTAATCTTTTTCTCTTGCCACTCTGCATCAAATAGATGTATTGGCTTATAAAATGTAAATGAACTTCAGAATCTAGAGTACTAGTTCTGATACATCACATTTTCTGTAGAGCTTTTTTTCTTCTGTGTGATCAAGATAAATATATGCAAAATTAGTTAAGAGGATTAACCTATGACAGGCCATGTCTTTACCCTTCTGAAGTTGTTCTTCCCCTAAAAAAAAAGAGTAACTGAACCTACAAAAGAGTTTTTCCCTTTTACAGCCTATTTATGTACAATTAACAAGACTGAATTTACTTCCTGTTGTAGTTTCTAATAGTCTCATAATTAAGTTAATTGCATTATTAAAGCTTATGCATTTTATCAAATCTTAGTGTCCCCATGGTATACACAAAGTTTGTCCTGTGGAAATAGAGTTGTTCTTGGTTCACTAGTTACTGTGCTAAATGGGTCTGTGATTAGAAGTGTCAAAGTTACATGTATTTCTAGCATTTTTACTCTTGTCTTGAAAAATTGTTTAAAAATGATTAGGAAGTCTTCTGATGTTTAAGAATAATTTAGTTAGTTATGCCTTTGAGACAACAATAAATGGATTGTGAGGAATAGAGAAGTGACAGTGGTTATTTTTCTCCAATATCTTCTAATTACAAAAAGAACTTGCTAAAAAATAGGGTACTAATCAGCTGTATTAACTGTCTTTATCTAACTTTTCTCCAACTGAACATTATTTTCAGTCTGTTGTAGACAAAACCTACAGTTACGTCTTGTTCCTCAGGCTTTTTACTTTTAAGTGATTTTTTTTTGATGTTGTACATAAAAGTAATAATGTAATTAGAACCACACACAAACGACAGGAATAGCAAAGTTGTAAGGGAGTTTGATATACTGTTTCTTTACAGTTTAAACTCACTGATTCAACTGCAAATTAATGTCTAGGGTTCTCAATCAACCCTTAATACCTCACCTGAGGTTGTATGAACAAAATACCTGACAGTGCTTAAGGGAAGAATGGGACAATCCTTTTCAGGTGGTCTGTGTTTATGTGTTTAAATGGTCTAAAACTGACCATGATACTTGGGAGTCATTTAATAATGTAAATTGAATTGTATGTTTCCAGTGTACACTGGGCCTTTAACATTCTTTCAAAAATGTTTTATGACTTCTGTGTAACTGATTTCCCTGATCTATTAAAAGGTAAAAAAGTAACTTGGAAGCAATTGTTGTATGTTTTCTGACAGCCCTTAATTTTTTGTATACTATGCAGGCATTTTAATGCTTCCTCGGTGCTGCTGCAAGATCCAATGCAATGAGATCAAGCCTGTTGCTGCTGTGCTTGTTTTTCTAAGTGTAATTCTGAGTAGCCTCCTAGAGATTGTTACTGGAATTCTAAAGGTTTGTAAGCTACAGCTGAAACAGCTGGGTGAAGAAAATTCGTGTGTTTTAGCTAAATAGTTGCTTAAATAAAAGCAGACTAGTGAGAAGGTAGTTAAAAGCTAGGGTGATGATCACAGATAAAGACAGTGACTGGAACGTCTGTCCCTCCCTGTGACCTTAGGTAAGCCACTTATAATTTAGTGTCCCCTCTTTGGCATAGGGAGGATGTGAAAGAGGAGACATCACACACCGATCCATGCTGTGGAATTGGTTTGGATTGTGGCTCCTTAGGGAGCTTTCTGAAAGCAGTACCTTCGGAGGAAGTTCTGAAACTCTGAGTAGTATAGTATGGAATAATTTATTTTGGTGAGATTTAGCTCACTCTGATATTTAGTTCTAGTGTTTTATAGATGATATATTCATTACTTTAAACTTATGAAACGGTTTCTTTCTAACAAAAGGGGAAGAGAATATTTATATATTAAATATCAATTTATGCTAAAAATATAAATATTTGTGGTAAATATATAATATTAAATATGCCACAATTTTAGAATATTACGAATGTGTTTACCAGTGCATTCTTCTTAAATGTTTATTGAACTGTATGTTCCTTATCTCTTACAGAGAACATTTTTAACATCTACACTTCCCTCTCTTCACCACCTCCTTTATCTGGTGTTTTTGACTTTGTGTAGGAAACATTTTCAATTTAAGATGGATTAAAATCCCCATTTGGCTGTTAAAGGAAGGGTATTTAGTACAAAATAAGTATATTCTGTAGGTACGAAAAGCTAAAACAGTTATCTTGCTGTTTGTGTCTGGTATCCTGCCTTGTGCTGTGGAGTTAGGAATGGGAGGAGACATACTAGTCAGTCAGAAATGTCTTTGCACAAACATTTACTCAGATAAGTGTAGGTCACAGAAGCCCATGACAGACACACGAGTAAAGTTTGCATATTCAGGTAAGTTTATTAATTTGGCTTTGTGTGTAACACCATTGATATAACTACAACTGTTTTTTCCTATGCTTTAGGATCTTCTCTGTAAGCTTACTAGGCAGCCTAGCTTTTAACATACCAAGAGCCTGTAGTAACAGTTTTACTTAACTTAGTAATTTAATGTCATTAAATTACTAAATTAAGTAAATTTAATATAATTTTCCTAGAAATAATTTTTTTCCCCCTCCAGATTCCCTGGGTGGTAATTTATACTCTTCATGTACACTCTATCAACCATGTGTTTCAGTGATGTTATTTTGGATTAAGACAGGATGTGGACAACCGTGGAAGATGATGTCTTTTTCAGTAGGCCAAAAATACAGATGTTTTATGACAGAGTGCAGATTTCAGTTTGAAGTACATGGTTTGTCACAACCTCTTGTATTCTCTGCAATTATTCATTGAGTGATTTGTGAGTTGCCATGCTCTTTGTTCAATAAGCCCTGTGCCATAGCAGAAAGTAGATGGAAGAGTTTCCATCAGGAGCAGAGGTGAAGGTGGTGTTGGGGCGGCAGTTTGTGTATGGAGGTCCCTGGGGGGTGATGTCCTTGGAGGGATGCACTTGGTGGGCTGTGAAACACCAGTCACTGTGGCTGTGCTGCCTGTCCTTGGAAAGGCCCTTCTCTCTAATACAGGGCATTCCCCTGCTCCATTTCTGCATGTGCAGTTTTATAGCTGCACTCTTGCTCTCCATCCTGTCTCTTGTATCCTCCACTGAGTTTATTCAGCTTCTGTTGGGTAGTGAGTTGTTGAGTTTGTGAGGTTTCTGGTACTGTGGGTGAGTGATGGCTTTGCTGAGGCAGGTGAGCAATGGGAGCAGCAGGTAGTGTGCCACACGCAGTAGGAGAAGAGCCATTGTACTAACCCATCAAAATTGTCTAATTGCATTTTGTCTTTTGCGTTTTGCAAATTTCAGACTTAGGTTCTATTGTACCCATAAAACTGTTCTTTTTGGTTCAGTTTGTCTTTGAGCTTGAGATGCTAATTACCTAGTGAATGTTGGATCTGTCACATTCTTAAAGCTTCATTGGCTGCGTTTTTGTAGAAAATGCTTTAAAAGCATGGGCTTCTTGACAGGTTCCCTTTGTGATGCTGGAAGGTGTGATTTAGTCCAGAATAGGACACATGTCTGCAGCCTAGAAGAAAGTACTATTTAAAAACTGTATTGTTATGTGTAGGAGAATCCTGTGAGTATCTTTCTGTATTTAAGCCACCAAGCATTTTCCATTTTATGTCTTTATATTTGAACTTAAATGAAGTAGTTAACATAACTGTTAGCATGTTTCAACAGCTTTTTAATGTAATCATATAAAGCAATCTTTAATGGCATTCAGTGTTGCTATAGCAGAGTTCAGCTAGCTTATAATGAAGAACATACTTAATTTCATGTAGTATTGATATTTTTGATGTCAGTTTAAATGTAGATAAAGTCCATAAAAATTCAGCTTTCTTAAATCTTAAGTAATTGAGCAGTAATCTTGGGAGGCTGAAGTAATACTGTAGAGGCTGAAGTCAGGGACATGATTGCTTTAAGGGTCATGGGAGACATGTTTCACTTCTAACCTCAACGAGTGTTTTCTTAGTTGCACCTTACAAATGCTTTCTTCTGGAAACAGAGAAGTTCAGTATGGAATGTTTATTTTCTGTGGAAGATCACCTCAGTTGGCACTCATTAATTTCTGGCAATGTTCCAAGAGCAGGTTGCTCAGTGTATAAGCTTATTAATGTTTCTTTGTAACATTTGCTGATGGTAGGCTGAGGCATCTCTAAATCTGGAGAAATAGAAAATTATGAAACTTCAGTTTATGGTTAGCAGTAAAGAGGGAAGGCAGAATTTTTCCAACAGACAAGAGGAAGACAGAGTAAATAAATTTGCTCTTAGGGTTTTGCCAGACTGAGAGATAAATGTCTTTACAGAAATGCTTTTGTATTTGCTTTTAATTTTTCTGACAGTATTCACTATTGTTTGTTTTTATGTAAAACATTGGGAGATCTTTAAGTAAATTCTGTGATTGTGCTTAGTATTTTGTCCTGAAAAAAAGTCTGTTTTTCAAGGAAATGAGGTATTTTTGATCTGTAGCTCTCTCATCTGCTGCTTGTAGAAATGTGGAATTTTTAGGGCAGTTTTAACCAAGTTTAGATTGTTAAGCCTGTGAAGATAAGTTCCTATAAGCTTTGTAAAAACCAATTTAGATAGTAGATATTTATTAACCATTACCATGGTGAAGGATGGATGTTACATGTTTTGTGTAGTAGTAGCTTGAGAGCTGTTCAGCTTGCAACTTGTACTTAGACAAGCAATATAACATCTCTCTTCACTGAACAAGAAGGGAACATTTTAATGTGGGAAGAAAGAAGGGGTTCTGTGAAGAAAGAGAGCTGAAGATGTATCAGAGGGTGGCCTGGGAATGCTGTGGAAATGTGGAAGATATCCAGAAAGGTGGAATCACTACACTGGGGCTGTGTGGGTGTTCAACACTAATCTCTAGACAGTTAAGCTTAGCTAATGTTGATGCTTTTGAGGAATGATTCTATCTTAGTCTTCCTAAGTAGTACATCAGGAGTTTACTACACGAGTGCCCACATCAGCATACTGACGTTTTCTCATTTTAGTGCTTAAGAAGTGTTTTGATTTAAAATCAATGTAGTTTAAGTAACTGCCATCAGACCTTGACAAAACTGATGTCAACAGCATCAGGTTATTTTGTTCTCAGAACTTTTAATTTACATCAGATGACGTTATATTCAGTATTGTTTGAATTTGTGTAAAACACTGGGAGACGTGTTTTTTCCTCTGAGTTCAATAGGAAGGCATTGGTTTAAATATGTTTTGAATTACATCACTAATGATAAATCCAATATCTTAACTGTGGCTAGTGTTTTTCTTTAAATTTGTGTCGCTGTGCATCTTATGCATTCAATATGAAGGTGTCAAGTATGATTCCATTTGGGGTGGTGTTTGAGACTTTACCTATACCATTTTGTTCCATATTGAACTTATAGCACAAGAAAAAAGGTTTATAGCCTTTTGAAGACTATAAAACTGTAATTTCAATTTAATAAAGACGTTTTAGATATACATTGCAGTGAAAGCCATGCAAGTGAGAGGAGAGTTGCAGGTCAATCTCACAGTAAAATATTTGGAACCGCTGTAGAAAGTACCTAGCTAGTTTATGGAGACTATTAAGACAGAAGAATCATTTGATTGCCATGTAGTTTGTTATTAGAAAGCTTTGACAGATTCATAGCTGCAAAACTTAGTTTGGAGACATTTTCCTGTACTGTGAGTTATCCCTTTCCTCACACGTGGAGTTATTAAATTTGAACTTGGCTTCTGTCTTCAGTTCTTGAAGTAGAATCTGACCATATAATTAAGTGTCAGAAGGAATTGTGTCAGAGAACTAAAAATGCTTTTAATTTTGAAAACTGATCTTCACAGTCACTGTGGAATGCTAGAGCACATTATGTATTTTAGCCTATCCAAAATCTAAGCTGAAGACAGAATTAGTGTCTTTTGGACTCTCAGAAATGTTTTGGGCTTTTCCATGTAGCACTGGCGTGCTTCACCATGCTACTTAATCTTGTCTTCAGATGTAGTTACAGTGTTAGATGAAATGCAATACTCTTTGCTCTGTTTTCTAACTTTTAGATGTGTTAACTTCACAGTTTCTCTGGCCTAGCCTTAGGCTAATCTGAACCTCTCTGTTGTTGTGCTATAATAGTTGCATGCCGTGGTACAATTATTCATGTAGAAAATTGGAGCCTCCATTATGTAGTGTTAGCTAGCTCAGCATTAGCTTTCTGCCAGCTGTGGACAATATATCCCATCTAAGTCTGTGTGGTTGTGGTGGTGGAAATGTGAAGAAACAAATGATTGAAATATTGCTTAACCATCAGTTTTGTCCTTTCTGTGCTCTTTTTAGTAAATCAGCTTTAATAGTGTCATTACTAGATTTTAAAAATTATTCCTTGTGCTGTGGCTTTCCTTTTTGAAAACTGACTTTCAGCTTTTTTTTTCTGCAACGGTGATTATATGAAAGTGCAAGAAAGATGGATGGACAGAAGTTTTAACCAAGTAACTGTATGCACTTGCGTGGAATCCTAAAATGAAGTTGGTAGGATTTTGTGGTGAAAGTGTATGATGAAGTGTAATTCATAGATTAGGGCCAAACTTGCCTTTTAGATCAATGAGAAAATAAAAATGTTTCTGCAGTAACCAGAGATGGCCATCTCAGCTGATGTTTTTTTAGAGTTAACAGAGATGAAGAGATTGCTTGGAGATTTAATTGCTGCATAGTTAGTCCAGGCTGTCATTTGTGGAAAAATTGTATTGAGTTAAGGTGACCCCCAGTACTGTACATGTCTTCTGATGTGACAGCATTTTGACCAGAGCTGGCAGTTGGTGGTGCAGAAGGAGGCATTGTTGTTCGTTACGTAGTGGACTTTGAACTGGCAAAATTAAATGTACAGATACTGAATTTTGGATATTGGCAGCCCTCAGATTTGTTCATGTGACTCTTGTACCATGTGCCTTGGTACAAGAAAAATGGCACTAGTTTAACTAGAATAGACCTTTTAAACAAGCTTCAATCAGGATGAGGTAGGTTTTTGGTTAGTTCTTGTACAGGCGGGTGGTTAATTAAATGTGTTAATAAAGCTGTTTCTCTGTTAGATTTTGTGCATTAAAGGAGAATTATATGGGGCCATATGTGGTTTGTTGATTAAATTTCCCTGGGGAAATGCCTATATACATGAAAACTTAAATGCTTATTCTAGAATCTCAAATTAATTACTTTTGTTGAAAATAGTGCGTGGCAGTTGATATAGTAAGGGAAAAATGTAATTTTTTATTTAATACATTTACCACTGGAGATGAAAACAAGACTTTTTAGAAGGATTGGTTATGTAAATTCATTCATGAGAAAGATACTTGGATTTACCTTGACACTTTCAATTAGGCTGCTTCTTTGAGTGCATCTCATTCATATGTGTTTGTAGATGGGGACTGTATGTATGTACACTTAGATTCAGTTACCTGAACCCTTGTTTTATGAGGAAAATCATACATATCTGTAAGAGTAAGCAACTACAAATTTTAAAACAGTCATGTTTTTCAGGAATGCTAATTTGTACACCACAATAAACAATTTCTGTTCTCGGTTTTGCAGAATTTAGCTGAGTCTAGAATAGATTGGTATTACAGAAGGCAGATGTGGAAAAAGGCTGAGTGCTGCGAGAACAGTACTGTTGTCTGAGTTTCAGAAAGTGAAAATAAGAATCTGTGGAAAACTGAGACTTAAGTAAAAAAGAAATGGTAATGTAGAAGTACTTGAGATACAAACATTGTATTGTTGGAAGTTCTGGTAATGCAAACGAAATTTATGTGCACTTGTGATCTGTTAGTTTCTTTGGAGTGCTGAAGAGTGTGAATCAAAATAGAAGTGTTTTGAGGCCGTACACACTGAGAAATAAACAGCACAGTTGAGCTACTGCATGATCCGTTATAAAGAGATTTCATTTGCCTTTGAAATTAGGTTATTATATTTGCCTTCTTAAATAAACACCCATGTCTTCTGAAGTGTGAAAAATTTTATGTGATGAAGAAGTAGCAGTTGCTTTGCGTGTTTTCCCTCTTTGCTGGTGAAACTCTAGGAAGGATTTCAAACTTATTAGTATATTATGTACTTTTTCTCTGTGAAAGAAATATAGAAAATGTGAGATCTGTAATTCAGGATTTTGAAAGGCAGACTGGAAGGGAAAGGATGTGGCAGTTGTTTTTGATGGCTTGAATGTTGATCCTGCTGAAGATCTTACTTAGTTGCATTGTCACTTCTTGTATATCCCATATGTTTCTTATTATATTATTGTGGAGACAGCAGTGCTCCCACATGAAGCTGAAAAAGACCGCCCTTATTTCTTGGATTAGTTCACATCTGCTACAAAATATTAGTGTTTTTTTGGGAAAAAGATGTTGTTTCAGAGGGTCTGCATATTCTTTTTGCAGTGCTTCCAAGGTAATTGTTTACCTAATTGAAGTCAGGATAAGTACCTAAGGAGTGGGAGAATAAAACAGTCTTTGATGAATTAACTAACTTCTGAAAATTTGAAGAGCAGATAATGCCAAGCTGCATTTTTTTAATGTGAATTTTTTTTTAAAAAACTGTAAAATCAGATGCCATTAGTCTTGGAATTCCAGGTGTATGAAGTAGTTTATATTGTTGAGAGCAAAATGAGGTATTGATGAGTAAGTTTTCATTGTGTTCAGGTCACATGTAAAGAACACCATCTAAGACTTGTAAAATTGTTCAGTAATGAGCAATTTTGATACAGATTACTGATAGCTGGAGAGAGAAATTGTGCCAGGAGAAATTTGTTTGTAAATCTTCTTTGTTTTTCAAAGCTGATATCATGAGTATGTACCATCTGTGGAAGTTTTATGTAGTGAATATTCTAGCACACTAATTGGTCTTTAGTTTTGACTAAAGTGCTAATAATTGTGCATATTTTTTCCTGCTTTGGAAATCTGAAAAATGATGAAGTAATAATTTGGTCATGTTTAATTGTTGTGCAATAAATCATTGAACAAGTTTTTATTTTAGATTTTGCTTAGGAAAATATTATACAAAAAATAAAGCTATAGACATATTTATTTGTAATATAAATAATTGGAATAGCAACTCAACATCTTTGGGTCACGTGGAAGTCATGTGAAAGCCTGAATTTCTCTTATTGGACTAAAGTGAAAATAATGAAATCCACTCTTCAATCATTAAATGTTTATTTTTTATTTTAAATAAACAGTGGATCTAACTAAATCATATAATTTTAGAGATATTTTCCAATTCAAATTCTGTCTGTAAACTTTTCTGTAGTTAGAAACTGCTGTCCTGAACTTTCAAGGGATCTTCAATTATGAGCGGATTTGTTGTGGATTTGGAATTTCATAGATTTCCTGTGTTGCATGGAGACATGCATATAAAAATGAATGAAAATGATGCAGTAATAACTAATCTAGAGTGAACAGCTTAATCATTCCAAGGGGCATACAAAAATAGCAGAAATAGTTAATTAAATATTTAAATTTTGTATTATGATCTCACCATGAAGCTCTTGCTTGGTTTCAGATTTGTATGTATTTCAGTATGAATTTCAGTATGAAATTCAGTATGAATTTCAGATTTTCTACTCTTAAGTATTTCTGAAGGAGTTTTGTTGGATGGAATCTTGTATTATTTTTTCTCTAGTACAAATGTATTTGTAACATTGAAATGATCATTGGAAAGTCATTGTGACTGTTCTTCATCTCAGTGAAGACTCTAGTAGGTGAAGTATTCCATAAAAACTACATGCAATTTTAGAGAAAGTCTTTTGGAAATCTGTGGCAGAGGCACTAGAAACTTTCTTTGCACTCTTCCAGAAGATGTAAGGAGAAGCTGTGTTGCTAAATTACTGTCACTGCCAAAAATCATGAGCCCTTGGGATTAGAAGTATGTGAGCAGACAATTGAGAAGTGAGAAACTGCAGAGGTATGAAAATGCCAGAAGGCTGAGTGAATTTTAAATGCTTTGTGCTGAAACTAGGACTGTTTCTTTACTGTCTTCCATAATATCCTATGTTGGAAGGGGCCCTCAAGAATCACTGAAGTCCAACTCCTGAGCCAGCTTGGCTGAGCAGCAATTTCCTCTCAGAAATGAGGCAAAAAAGCGAGCTGCATGCCCTACCTGTCCCTCCTGGAGAGCTTGTGACCATCCAACATGGCACTCTAGTCGAGGGGCTCATCCTACCAAGATTGACGTATTCCAGCGATGATCCTCGTGCTGTGTGTGCTGGTGGAGAAACATTTTGGGTGTGACCCGTTGTCACTGACACCTCACACACCAGTTTAAGAATCTCACCAGCACTCAGTTTCCTTGAGTTTTGCCATGCCGTCCTATTGCTCATCACTGTCAAACCTGTTTGTGTCCTTTCCCTTCATTTTCCTTCTTCCAATCTAGTTTAAAGCTCTAGCAATTTTTTCTCTACAGTAGCTCTTTTACTACTGTATGCTTTTCTTGAAAGTAGAGAAAAATGTTGGTATACTGATACTGGTGGTGATGTACGATCTTGTAATTACAATGTAAAGGGTAGTGCTTATGTTACCTAAGGGAGCAGTTATGGTTGCATGTTTCATTTAAGTTTGTCATTCCTGGGCAGTGGAATGTTTTATTTAGCTACTTTAATGTTCTCTTAATTAGTTTATTTAGGAGTAAATCTGGAACATGAAAAAGGAGTGAGGCAGATAGTAAGTAATGTTTTCTTTTAAAGGTGACTTGCGCACTTGAGTATGAACATTGTCATGACAACACTTGGGAACATGTAAGCTTGCATATAATTACAGTGGTGTTCCTGCTGCTGCTGCAGGATCAGGCATTTGAGAAATGTATGAATTAAGAAGATGCTTGAATGAGCTGTTCTTTTATTCTGCCCCAGGTAGTGTCCTAGAGAGTTGTTGCTACAGGATAGGGTTCTTATGTGGCATATAGTTCTTCAGTGTTAATTGGGACATTTTCAAGCAGAGATTTAGAGAGATGTACAGATTTATAGCTCTAATCTAAGATACTTCTTCAGGTGTTAGTTGTGTGACTTGTCAGTCGATTGAAACCCTGTTGTCATTTTTCTTACAGACTGCGCTTCTCCTTACTTTTCGCGCGGTCTCTCTACAGTGCTTGGAAAAGTCTACCAAATTACAGAAAAAAAAAAAGAAACGTCTGGTAGCTATTATTAGCTATGCATATCAGTTACTCTGAAGTTACTTGCTTTCTTCCAATCCGGTTTTATTTTTTACCTTCAGTCTATACAGATTACAGATTTAGTTTATAATTGAGATCTAATTACTTTTTCTTCTATGTAATGCCATTTTAACTTTCTTTTTTGATAGCTGCTTTTGCCTTCTCTTTTTCTTCATACTTGAGCACAGTCATTTCACTCCTATGATATTGCTTTGTAAACCTGGCTTTGATGATGTTTGCCATTATCCTGATATTTAGTCATTTTTTTTTTTAACTAAGAACAATTATTTAAATCCTAACAATATTCCCTGATGTTGGGCTGAAGTTTATGGTTCAAGTGTGCTCATTTATGTAGGCAGAAATGAAAAAATAGAAATGAAACAGAAATCAAGCTGTGAAATGAGGATGGAGTGTTTTTCAGACAGATTGCCCATAACTATCATATGGCAAGAAATGATTTTGCAAATAATTTAGAATGCTTACACTGTATGTATTCCTTTTGCATTTCAGATGATGCACACCTTTGAATGATGATTGACTTCTGAGCCTTAAAAATTATGTTGAGTCTTTGAGACAAATCTGCTGCATCTTACTTAATAGTCTAAGAAAACTAATGCAGTTCCAAAAACTGTACTTCCATTCTGTAGCAGAAATTTTTACATGCTAAGTAATTCCAAATACTACATAAATATGTCTCTTTGCCTTTTTATGCTTTTCTTCTAGAATTTGACCATTATGGTGAAGAAAAGATATTGCCATGAACATTATAACACTGTAGTAGGTAAGTGCAATACAAATAAATATAACCACGAAAAACTTTTGTATTTTTAAGGTAAATACATCATAAAATATTTTACAGGAACTTCAAAATGAAGAAAGTCATAAGCACTGTCCTTATTTTTAGTTGTGGATTATTTTACTAGGAAAATGTAAGAGAACACCTGTGTCCTGGAGAAATTGTTACAAGGAATGCTTGCATGTCTTCCTTTTGATATGTAGTGTGGGAAAAAGGTGTGGGACTTGCGTTGTTCATTCAGTATGGGAAAAATGTGTGGGACTTGTGTTGTTCATTCAGTACATATCTTATAAAAAGGTACTAATTTCAGTTGAGATAAGAAAGCTTACCTGTAATGTAAGTGGAGTATCTGTTGGTTCAACAGGAGGAAAGGGGAGGACATGTTACAGTGTAATACATTTGTCCATATAATAGATACATTTCTGGAAATCATATTGATGGTGTTTGTAATGTATTTAGTGCACTAAAAATTATTTTTTCTTGGATTGTTTCTTGTTAGTTCTTTCTGAAGAAGCCAGTAAGATATGGAAGTCTTCTTTTCTTTGGTACCTAAAATATTTACTTGCATTCTGTCTGTACATGTCTGTGCTGACCTTCATTCTAAGAACTGAGTGGTGACCTTGAAGTTCTACTTCAGCACACTTCATGTCTAGCTTTCTTATTTCTTCCTTAGCTTTTGTAGCATAGTGGATGAGGGAAAGTTACCTATTGCTTCCCATTGAGTCAGTTCCTTTGAGATCTGTGGTTTACAAGGTGGCTTTAGGGTATCTGGTGGTGGTCCTTGAAAACCTGCAAGACTATGTAGTAATGTGCCTGTCTTTTTCTCTTAAATGCTTCTGTCTATACCATAAAGCACCACAGTTTTCATTACTTGCTGCTGAAGTCCTTTTCCCTGGCATTAAGCTAGTCATCATGGACTGTAATTTGTGCTTTTTGATTGCTCTCAGAACAAGCCTTTCATTCCCCCTTCCACAGTATTGTGGTCATGTTTCTTTGCCAAACAAATTTCCATGTACTTCACTGTTCAGGTAATAGGTTAGTCAGCTGTTGATTAATGATTTTTAAATGTCATCTAGTTATAACCATGCTATAACTATGTATGATTTAGCAGATGGAACCATTAATGTGATGTTCATATTATTTGGTATATTTTCACTACTACCCCTTTGATTTTTGAAATTTTGTGGTAAGCTGTAATGTGAGTAATAATTCTACTTTGTTAGAAATTGGTTTACAAAATAAGTGTGTCTTCAGCTCAAAGTATTAAAAGTAAGCTCCTGGTGACTACCTTTAAAATAGGCTGTAGCTTATGAAATACATTATTCCAGAGGAGTTCTCCATTACTGCAGTGTATTTCCAACATTGAAGCAAATGTAGGAAAATAATTTTGGACAGGTATTTAACTCATCATGGAATTTTGCCGATGTAGAAACTTTTGAATTGTGGGGTTTTACAACACTGTCATCAAATAGAAAACAATATCTGGTGTTCTTATTTAGCTGAGATTTTAAAAAAAAAGCTTTCTTGTGGTTCTTTATTACAGGAGTAAGATAACATTGTTTTTGCTGAAATCCATGTAACAATTAGTGTCTAGGCAGTGATGCTAAACAAGGGAGAAGGAAAGCAGGGAAACAGATTCATGATGGAAGTATAGTAGGGAGAATAAGTAAATATAGTTTATTTTTAGATTCTAGGTGTTACTGGAAGAACTCAAGTGTCCTTGGCAAGAGCTTATAATTTGTACATCTCAGAAATTACAATTCAGAAAATACAATACATTTCTATAACTTCAATAACTGTGCAGCTTGAGCATTTGCTTAAAATAGCAGATACTATTTGAGGGAAAATAAATAAAATGCATTCTTTTGAAGAGCTGGCATAAGGTGAAGTGAGTGCGTCCAGGCATCAGTTTTAAGTGTGTTTATTCAGGAAGAAGTTTTATAGGGTTTTTTGTTGCTTTTTAAAAAATAACTATTGCTTGTGTTGAAATTTTAGCACACTTCAGTCACCAATGTCTCTTGCTGTTGCATACTAGAAATAGAGAGAATTAACCTTAAAGTAGTGCTTTTTCATATATCTGTAAAGCATGTATAATTAGTTATAGCTTAATTGTGTGATTAGTTATAGCTTAATTGTGTGACTTTAGTCCCCTAAAGGGAAAGGAAATTTTGTACAAGAATCTTAGAGTCTGGAATAACTTTGTTTTTCTTTTAACAGAGTTCCTCTAAAGACTAGGAGATATTGCTGGTGTTGTGCATTCTGGAAATAGATTTTACTACAGATACCACCAAGGCTTTGCAAACAGGATGAACATGGTGCTGTTGACTGCTTGCTGGGCACTTCACTCATGAGATGTTTTCATTCTCACGTTGTCCTACTGGAATTTGCTTATATTGATTTTTAAAAAGAGGAATAAATCAAAGTGGAGTACCGTAAATTTGACATGGAAAATAAAAAGAAAGACAAAGACAAAGGAGATGAAAGAATGTCACGGCCTAGTGGGAGATCAGGCCATAATCCACGTGGAACTGGTTCTTCAAATTCTGGAGTGTTAATGGTTGGCCCTAACTTCAGAGTTGGTAAAAAAATTGGATGTGGTAATTTTGGAGAACTACGGTTAGGTAAGATCCTTGTTTCTTTATTTCAGTTTACATTATTCAAGGCCATTTTTACACAGTCTAGGCAAGAAAATTTCTCTATGAATACTGTGCAGCTCTTCAAACTGCCTTAAAGCTTCAGATGTGCAAGGCATGTTCACCCCATCTTCTGTGGTTTTACCCCAGCCAGTGCAAGCTTGATGACATAAAGAATCTGTTTAAAAGAATACTTTGTGTGACTAAAGTGTTTTCTAGCTATGTGCAGTGCTCTCCTAAATTGAGTCAGTTTTCCCTTCCAAGATGCAGGAAGTTACATTACAGTTATTGTAGCAGTCTTTTCTGACTTCCCGAAGCACTTCATTGAGGTGTATTTAGGGCTAAATGTATGAGACATATCCCTGTCCTGTACGTCTGGCAGATCTCTTGGAGATACTGAAACCAGGTACTACAGCTTTTTTTAATACTGGTGAGCATGGAAATTCCTTGGTTTCTTTTCTAATGTAGTGAGGCTAAATGTTGAGTTGCTGTTAAACACGGCAGTGAGAATCCATCTGTAGAGAAAATCTGGGATAGTTCAGTCACTCTAGTTCTCTGCTGAACAGATGGCTGAAAATCAGATGGTGGAGAAGGCACAGACTGAGCAGGACCTATAGAGTTTTGAAGAATTTGGGCAGCAAAGCTGGAAATGTTAGCATTTATTAAAATATACACTGATGGGTGTTTTCTTTTGGAAGATGTTTATGTTTAGTTTTGGGGACTTGTATTTCCAGGATGGACAGCAGGATTAGCTAGGGTTTTCAAAATGTGCAAGTTCAACTATGTGTTAATAAATACAGCTTGACACTTAATGGCAAGAATTTATTCTAGTGTTAGAAGGCTCGAGTTAAAGTGCCTCTTGCATTAAATAGAGGTGGGTTTCAAAGTTAGATATTTGAGAGGATGGTGGGCCATATAGGTGTTGTTTCTGTTGATCTTTGTGTATGGTAGAACTAACATTTAATGCCCTTCAGACAATATTTGTGATATAGTGCTTGCATAAAACAGAATATGTTTTTAATATAGTGCATTCTGGGGGCTGTCAGCATGTAAACAAGCTTAGCAAATTAATACTGTAGAGGGATTTAAGACAATATTGCTGCAGCTCTGACTTAAGACACTGAATTTTGCAGTTTCAGTGATAGGTACTCTTGTTATTACTACTAATAGTTAAACAAAATTAATACATTTTGACACTTAGAATGTTGCATACGTGCCTTTGCAGTCTACAAATTGAGCTGAAAAATTGCTCCTCCTCACTTCCCAAACTTTTGCATACTGCCTTCAAATCTTAATTTTTGTTTCAAACCTCTCGATGAACTAAATCAAGCCAGCAAGATTAATTTTACATAAAGGCAGCTGCAAACTAGTAAAGTTAATTTTTTGTCTACCTGTTATTTTGTCACAAAGTGCAGAGCTGATTAAAAATTAATATCTAATTAACTCATTTACTTGCAGCTGTTACAGTGAAACAATATATTTTATTTTAAATATAATATTAAATTAGTTAATACTTATAGTTTGATACTACTGAAATAAAATAGAACAAGTAAGTAAAAGAAATAGGAGGAAGATTATGGGGCAATTTACTGTTCTGCAACAGTCACCAGGACAAATGCAGCCTTTCTCATTTTAATATCTGTGGGTTTTGCTTATATTCTAGATATTTCAAAATCACTATTTATTGTTTTTTTTGCGAGGAAGATGGTTTAAATGTAAGTTACTGAAAGCAAGAGTTAATACTGCTATTATAGATTCTGATTTAATTAGTTTATTTTTTCTTTTTTTTTCTTTGCTACAGTATCAAGTACTTAATGTGCACCCGTTCTACAAAGATTACACAAGTGCTTAGTTTTTTATATGCACTTCTGCAAATGGGAATAGAATTTGAGCATGTGTCCTAAGGTTAGCCCTGAGGGACTTAAAGGAGGAATAATGTTGTAGAAGATAACTATTCAGTCATGTATCGGGAGCTGTTGTTCTTCCACCTGAGAAGAAAGTGGTGGCCAGGCTTCAGTAGTGGCTTGTGGATCAAATGGGAAAATTGGCTCTGTGTAGGAAATTACTGTCTGTGATGTTCAACCATTAGCTTGCAAAAGACTAAATTGGTTTGGATGTTGAGCTGTTAATTTCAAGACTCTTCATTACAGTAAATTAAACTGATATGTTAAGATAAACCGATAAGGTAGTAAGAGAGAACTTGTTGCTGTTGCAAGGGATGCATTACTCAATACCTGTTGTGCATTTGTGGACAGATCAGCAGTGGTGTTAAGTATGCGTCTGCTGTATTTTAAAAAGATGTTTGTCCTGACTGACCACCTGGAAAGTTAGTGTCCCTTCTCATGCTACTTCAGAATAACTGTGTCATTACAGCTTTTGGAACTCAATATCCAGTTAGTTAACTGTAACTGGGTTTGTTACTTAGAGTAGTTAATGTATATATCTAAGAGATGGAATGAACAGGGCTCCTGCGAGAGTTTCTATTAGTGTCTTATAGATTGTAATACCATTCAGGGACACAGAAACAACTTCAAAGTTGTTGAACACTTCTTATCAAAAATGTAACTGATATGATCATCAGATAAGAAATACTTAGGATGCCTGAATATCTACTGTAGTCCCTACAAAGATCTTGGAGTACACTGCCTTTTGTGGGCCAGATTATAGCGTGCTGCTCATATTGATTATGTGTTTGTTGTTGTAAAGCNCTTGTCGAAGCATGGTTGTGGTTTCAATCCCTGTGTAGGCCATTCACTTAAGAGTTGGACTCAGTGGTGCTTGTGGGTCCCTTCCAAATCAGAATACTTTGATTCTTTGTAACTGTTTTCACAGGGAACTTTTTAGACTTAGTCCATGTCTTTTCCCCACTTGGTTTCTTTAACAAACTGAGCTAAACATAGGAAATCTAGACCTGAGTAATACTACAGAGAAAAAAGGAGGATTATCATTAAGCATCATATATACTAATGCATTTGAAGATTGTAAAGATAAAAAAGTGTTGAAAGTAACAACTTAATTTATCCTTTATCTGCTATTTTTTTAATTTTACATCTGTAAAATGTAACATTTTAGTCTTTGCATACCGTTTGAAATGATGCTTATTGAGAAGTTCTTATCCAGTTACAGAATCCCTTTTAAAGCAGCAGGTGCAGTTTCCAAGTGGTGTAAGCCTATAAGGAATGTCATTGTCCTGTCCTAACTTTTAGCTTAGTAATTAACATAATTGAGGAAAAAAATACTCCTCAATTAAGTAGTTAATTCTAGTTTTAATTAGTGGCTGATGTTTCAAAATTATATGATAATTTAAAAATAAATTTCAAATAGATTTTAACAATAATTATGAATGCAAAGAATATTGCATTCTGGTTATTGTGGTTTACCAATTTTCAAGCTTTTTTAGGGCATAAAAATATTACAAACTTCGTGAAATATCTGAAACTCTCTGTGAAATTTCCACCTCTTACACTATTCAAGAAAAAAATCTTTTTAAATTAAGGTATTGGATTAATAAACCCTAAATCACTGCCAGAACACCTAGTACCTTAGATGAAAAATATTTTGTAGACTTTCTTGGTATTTAAATGGCATTTACTTGAACAGAAAAGCCAGTGTCTCACATTCTTGTTTTTATTCTTTCTTCAAGGAAAAAATTTATACACAAATGACTATGTGGCAATTAAGCTGGTAAGTTAAAATTTTTTTTAAAGGATTTGGAATGAGAAACTAATTGGATTTTTCCTTTCAGATGTTAATGGTTTGATTTCTTTAATTGAAACCTTTAATAGTTTTGTATTATTTCATTGAATTAGATAAAAGCAATTAGTGATAGATGTAATTGTATAGTTTTGCCATATTGAGTAAAAGTAGTTTTTAATGTTTGTCACTGTTTTCAAGGTTAAATGTATGTTTGCAAAGTCAGTGATGGTTTAATGCTGCTTCAAGGATGTGCTGTGGCATTAATCTTAGATTCCTTTGCTGTCCAACAAGTCAAGGAGCAACAAATTTACTGTGAATCTTAACATCAGGTGACTACAGAGAAACTCCAGAAACTCTTGAGACTGCATGTATTTTAATGTCTACACTCTTACTCCTGAGTATTTTTAATCTCTAACTGCTGGTATTTACACAGCACTTTGGTAGGCAATGCTGTGTAATATGTTTATTTCTTTTGCAAACATGATACTTTCGGATATTGTGTTAATATGTCTTTGTTTGGCTTTTTCTCAACCATCAGAACTACTTTGATAACACCATAATTTGCTTCTGGATTTTTTTTAACTTCTTGGTAAATTACTTGTTGTAACAGGGTCACCATTAGTTGTGAAGTGCTAAGGGCCATTTGTTATATGATGAGGCCGTTAGCACGATCGTGCCAGGAACAGGATAAAACTCCATGGTCCAGAAGGTGAAAGAACAAGCCTTTGTTCTATCAAGTGCTTCATTCTAAGAAAATATTTATTCTAAAAAATGCCCCCGTGTAGAAAACCAGTGAGCTTTTTATCACCAGCCTCGCTAGGTTAGCGAGAACATCCTGAAGGACGAGCTATTGTAAACAACAGGTGCAAGGCAAGACAATCATGTAGTTTACAGTNTTTTTTGTGAAGTTGATCCACCAAGAGATGTAAGCTTTTAATGCATCTTGTTTCAGCTTTACAAGAGTACTCTTGTTTTTTAAAAGAATCATTTGTACTTCATAGTCTCTGACTGTTAGTGTAATTCACTTGTCGAAGCATGGTTGTGGTTTCAATCCCTGTGTAGGCCATTCACTTAAGAGTTGGACTCAGTGGTGCTTGTGGGTCCCTTCCAAATCAGAATACTTTGATTCTTTGTAACTGTTTTCACAGGGAACTTTTTAGACTTAGTCCATGTCTTTTCCCCACTTGGTTTCTTTAACAAACTGAGCTAAACATAGGAAATCTAGACCTGAGTAATACTACAGAGAAAAAAGGAGGATTATCATTAAGCATCATATATACTAATGCATTTGAAGATTGTAAAGATAAAAAAGTGTTGAAAGTAACAACTTAATTTATCCTTTATCTGCTATTTTTTTAATTTTACATCTGTAAAATGTAACATTTTAGTCTTTGCATACCGTTTGAAATGATGCTTATTGAGAAGTTCTTATCCAGTTACAGAATCCCTTTTAAAGCAGCAGGTGCAGTTTCCAAGTGGTGTAAGCCTATAAGGAATGTCATTGTCCTGTCCTAACTTTTAGCTTAGTAATTAACATAATTGAGGAAAAAAATACTCCTCAATTAAGTAGTTAATTCTAGTTTTAATTAGTGGCTGATGTTTCAAAATTATATGATAATTTAAAAATAAATTTCAAATAGATTTTAACAATAATTATGAATGCAAAGAATATTGCATTCTGGTTATTGTGGTTTACCAATTTTCAAGCTTTTTTAGGGCATAAAAATATTACAAACTTCGTGAAATATCTGAAACTCTCTGTGAAATTTCCACCTCTTACACTATTCAAGAAAAAAATCTTTTTAAATTAAGGTATTGGATTAATAAACCCTAAATCACTGCCAGAACACCTAGTACCTTAGATGAAAAATATTTTGTAGACTTTCTTGGTATTTAAATGGCATTTACTTGAACAGAAAAGCCAGTGTCTCACATTCTTGTTTTTATTCTTTCTTCAAGGAAAAAATTTATACACAAATGACTATGTGGCAATTAAGCTGGTAAG